>CM038471.1:28895157-29095157 GCA_021464415.1 Lonicera japonica | reverse complement strand
TTCTTTATTTTCATGGAATAAAATAATGGTTCTCTCTAAATTTTCACGTTTATCTAACAGTTATCATTCAATCCGAAGTAAACATGTCATCGATACATTAGCACTACCTTAAAAGATTCTATATCATAACATGCCAATCCCAATCAACAAATAGTAGTCGGGGCAAATGGAAGCACCAGAGTAAAAGATAAAAGCATCAGAAAGGAAAGCTACCAGCATAGTGCCATAACCATCTGCCACAACGCATCCAGCCGTTAGAAATGGCGACTGCGAATCTTTTTGATTCTGAACAAAAAAACCTGATTAGGAGTCAATGAGTGTTTGTTTGATAGCAAGCATGGAATTAGGGTACAAAATGTTAAAAATCTAGGCAATTGAATACCATGCAAAAGCATATAGAGGTGTTTGATGGTATTTATTTTCTAGGAAGAAAAAACGTACATTTTCCATGCAAGGATGACACATTTTCAAACATTCGGTGTTCGATTGGCCACTTTCTACCAAGAATTGAACTTTTCTTCCTTGGCGGAGGTTAAGAATTCAGGTTCCTAGGAATTATGCATAATTTGTTTGTACCATGGAATTAGATGGAATTGGAATCGCCTAAAAAATTAGGCAATCAAACACTACCAAAAGATGGAAAAGTACATATATTTCAAGTTTTTGCTGGAATACTTTGCCAGTCAAACACACCCCATGATTTGGAGATTATATTTGCCAAGAAACACTATAATATGAGAACTTACAATCCTGGCCTCCCCAATCATATATGACTCATCAATAGCAAGTGAGTGGCCATTTATTAAAATGCCATCAGCAGGGACCTGGGACAGTATTTGAAGTGTACAAGTCAATACACGCAAAGAAACCTTGGGGATCAGTCAGACGCTCTAACAAGCCTAGATACCAGAGAAATAAAAATGAAAGTACAGAATAGGGGAAAAAAAGTAACACATTCACCTTATCTCCAATATGGAGATGTACAACATCACCAACAACAATATCAAATATTGGAATGCATAATCTTCTACCACCTCTGATGACCTGCGCCTGATTCTCAGCAAATGTCAGGAAAGAATAACACTGAAGGCAGAGAACAGTAAATTAGCCATATATACAGAAAACACCTCCACATGAATATTCGGCTTCTCCTCGTTCAAACTTTGGAACTCAAGGGATTGTCTATAATCACTTATAGCTGCAGAACAGGAAAGGAAGAAATCAAGGCTGTGAAGAGAAACTGGTGACCTTCATATAGAGTTAAGATATATATTTAATCGGCAGCATAAAGTTGACAACAAGAAGAACGTGAACCACCATTCAATAATGAAACAAATGAATTGCGAAAGGGAAAGTTAAAATTAGTCTCAAATAATACAATAAGTTTGAGTAAAGATATAAGCATGTATCCTACCTCCCCTCAAATTAACCGACCACATTAGTTATGATTAATTGCACATTTCTCATTCAATTCCATGTTCTTTATCATTATGGGTTATTGATGACGTCTACGCAGTGACGGAGCTTGAAATCTGTTTACCCCAGGCTAGTGCAAAGTTAAAAATTCATTGCAGCAAAATCGTCTATTTAATAATATAATAACATATAGAGTTAAGATATATATTTAATCGGCAGCATAAAGTTGATAACAAGAAGAACATGAACCACCATTCAATAATGAAACAAATGAATTGAGAAAGAGTGGTGTGAGTTAACCGAACTACTTTATAAAATGAATCTCTCTCTTGTGCCAATTAAAAATAAAAGTCGTAAAGGTTTTTGAAAGTTCAAAAAAGGGGAAGGGATTGGAATGAAGAATTCCAAAGGGAAAGGGAAGAGAGAATTAAAAAATTTAGAAAGTAGTATTAACTACGAGGGAAGGAGAAGGAGGTCGGAGGAGAGTGGGGGTAATCTTTGCTTTAAATGAAGATAGTAAGCTGGAACGTTAGGGGTTTGGGGGGTAATGTTAAGAGGAAGATAATAAAAGAATTACTATGTAAGGAGAAGCCGGACATAGTAATTCTCCAAGAAACAAAAAAAGAAAAAGTTGATAAAAAATTAATAGGAAGTGTGTGTGTGTGGGGGGGGGGGGGGGGGGTGGGGGGGTAAGATTCAAAGAGTGGGTAAAGTTACCTTCAATGGGTAGGTCAGGGGTATTCTCATTATGTGGGATGTCAGGGTTGTTAGAGGAGTAGAATCTCTATTGGGGAATTTTTCAATTTTTGTCTTGCTTCAATTAGTAGATGGGGGAGGTGAGTGGTGGATATCCGGGGTATACGGACCATGTAAGTCTAGAGAAAGGAAAGAATTTTGGGAGGAATTGGCAGGACTGTACGGGTTATGTGGGTATAAATGGTGTCTTGGGGGAGATTTTAACGTAGTACTCTTTCCGTTAGAAAAACTTAATGGGAAGAGATTCACTAGAAGTATGAAAGATTTCGATTCTTTAATAAGAGCGACCGGATTAAGGGATACGGAATTTACGTGGTCAGAGAGGTTAGTTTGTTCTAGAATAGATAGATTTTTATTTTTAGAAGGGTGGGAAGAGATGTTTCAATCAGTGAGACAAGAAGCTTTAGTTAGGACAACATCAGATCATTGTCCAATCATTCTTGACAGTAATAGTTTTAAATGGGGCCCAACACCATTCAGATTTGAAAATATGTGGTTGAGGGATGAAACAAGAGAATGAGCAGAGGAAAATATATTTCTTGTATTTCTTGAAAGATGAATAACACACATATATATACACAAATACAACCTGAAAAGTCTACCTTCCTAACAAATGCATTGACATTTTATATAAGATCCTACCTAATACATTGACAATATATAAGATCCTACCTAACATATATTGACATTCTATAACACTCCCCCTCAAGCTGGAGCATAGATATTGATCAAGCCCAGCTTGTTACAAAGATAATCAATTCGAATGCCGTTTAAGGCTTTCGTAAAAAGGTCACACAATTGCTCTCCAGTCTTTAGATACTTTGTAGAGATTAATCCTTGCTATATCTTCTCGCGGACAAAATGGCAATCAATTTCGATATGTTTCGTTCGTTCATGAAACACGGGATTAGATGCAATATGTATGGCAGCTTGGTTATCACACCACAATTTCGCTGGTACCGAAGTCTTAATTCCCTATTTCGGTTAAGAGCTGACATATCCACATTATTTCACACACGGACTGAGCCATAGCTCTATATTCTGATTCTACACTAGATCGTGACACAACACTTTGCTTCTTACTTTTCCATGAAATCAAATTTCCTCCAACAAAGACACAATAGCCTGATGTGGATCTTCTATCCACCTTGGAACCCGCCCAATCAGCATCTGAGAAGCATTCAATACGAGTGTGTGCATGATCGGCGTACAAGATACCACGTCCAGGTGCTCCTTTCAAGTAACATAAAATTTGTTCTAATGCTGCCCAATGATGAACTGTTGGGGATGACATAAACTGGCTCACCACACTAACAGAGTACGCAATATCCGGGCGAGTCACCGTAAGATAGTTCAACTTTCCCACCAATCTTCTATATTTCTCAGGATTCTCAAATGGTTTACCATCTCTTGTCTACTGTACATTAGGAATCATCGGAGAGTACTACACGGCTTTGCCCCCAACTTCCTGTCTCAGCTAATAAGTCAAGGACATATTTTCCTCTGAGATAGAAAGATACCCTTTTTACTCCTTGTGACTTCGACACCCAAAAAATACTTTAACGTCCCTAAGTCCTTTGTATGAAACTGAGCATGAAGAAAGGACTTAAGAGATAGGATTCCTGCAGTATCACTCCCAGTAATGACAATGTCATCTACGTACACAACCAACAGAATATTGCCTGCTTCAAACTGTTTGTAAAACACCGAGTGGTCAGACTTGCTTTTCTTCATGCCAAATGTCTCAATAGCCTGGCTAAACTTCCCAAACCAAGCACGAGGACTCTGTTTCAAGCCATACAAAAATTTACGAAGGTGGCAAACTTTCCCATACTCCCCCTGAGCAACAAATCCAGGAGGTTGCTCCATATAGACCTCCTCCTGAAGATCACCATGAAGAAAAGCATTCTTTATGTCGAGCTGATGCAGAGGCCAATGATGAGTAGCTGCCAAAGATATAAATAGCCTGACAGATGTTAATTTAGCAACAGGAGAAAAAGTATCAGAATAATCGACTCCATATGTTTGAGCATAACCCTTAGCAACAAGGCAGGCTTTTAAACGAGCAACAGACCCATCAGGATTGACCTTGACAATAAACACCCATTTGCATCCGATAGCTTGTTTTCCTGCAGGCAAAGTGACCAAGTCCCATGTACCATTTATATCTAAAGCATTCATTTCCTCTATCATTGCATGACGTCATCCAGGATTAGAGAGTGCCTCGTGAACGGTTTTAGGAGTAGATATAGAATCAAGAGATGCAATGAATGAACAAGATGAATGTGACAAGTGATCATAAGGGACACAAGAAGAAACAGGATAAGTACATTGACGTTTACCTTCACGTAACGCAATAGGAAGATCTTAATTTGTTACTGGATCTGATGAAGAGGAAGATGGTGGAGGACAAGGATCAGGAGGTCTCCGTCTTGAATATACCTGATGAATTGGAGGTTTGACTGGTACTAGTTCAGTAATAGGTTCAGGGAACGTGACAGTATGCACTAACAAATCATCATCCTCCCCCTGACTCTCGGAAGTGGAAGACGGAAAATATGGTGTATCTTCCATGAATGTAACATCAACTGAGACAAGGTACTTATTTAGACTCGGACAATAACATCTGTATCCTTTCTGAAGGCGAGAATACCCAAGGAAAACACATTTTAAAGACTTTGGGTCTAACTTAATAACTTGTGGACGGACGTCCCGAACAAAGCATGTACTACCAAATATTCTGGGTTCAATAGGAAACAATGACTTCTTTGGAAAAAGAACACTATAAGGAGTCTTACCATGGAGAACAAACGAAGGCATTCGACTAATGAGAAAGCATGCTGTAGAAACCGCATCAGCCCAGAATGGTTTTGGAACATTCATTTGAAATATTAGGGCTCTTGCAGTTTTAAGAAGATGTCTATTCTTCCGTTCTGCCACTCCATTTTTGGACGGAGTATCAACACAAGAAGTTTGATGAAGGATGCCGTTCTGAATCATGTAAGTCTGAAAAGATGAAGATAAATATTCTTTGGCATTATCACTGCGCAATATATGGACCGGAGTAGCAAAATGAGTTTTAATCTCAGTACAAAATGCACAAAAATGAAAAAATAATTCAGAACGACTTTTCATTAAATATAACCAAGTTGTACGAGAATAATCATCAACAAAAGTAACAAAATACTTAAACCCAGTTTTAGACATAACAGGACATGGACCCCAAACATCAGAATAAACTAATTCAAACGGAGCACTTGCTCTTTTATTGACTCTCGGACTACGACTACTACGGTGATGTTTGAAAAATTGGCACGACTCACAATCTAATGAGGACACCTTATTAAACTGAGGACACAACTCCTTAAGCAAAGGAAGAGAAGGATGACCGAGCCTACAATGAGCCTTGAAAGCAGATGTGACACCCGAACATGCAACAGATTTGGGTATCGATGTGTCAAGTATGTAGAGGCCTCCCGATTCATGTCCTTTATCAATAATCTTCTTCGTCATAAGATCCTGAAACAAGCAATAATCAGGGAAAAATGAGATGCAACAATTAAGAGTACGAGTAAGTTGGCTTACAGAAATCAAATTAAAGGACAATTGAGGTAAGTGTAAGACAGATGATAAGGGAAGCAAAGGGGTTGGTGTTATTGCTCCAGACCCCAGAACGGAAGATGATGTTCCATCTGCTAAAGTAACACTGGAAGGAGATACATGTGACTGGAAGGTAGAAAAGAGACTGGAATTACCTGTCATATGATCCGTGGCACCGGAATCAATGACCCATTTGGATGATGAGGAGACAAGGCATGTATTTGGTTTACCTGAATCGGCAATTGTAGTGACAGAGGTGAATGGTGGGGATGAAGACTTTAGAGATTCTTGGTACTTAGAGAACTTGGCATACTCATCTACAGGGATAAGAACTGATTTTTCAGCCATATCATTGGTAGATGCAATATGCGCCGAGTGAGCTCTCTGAGTCCTGTTCTGAAGCTTCCTACAATCCCGCTTCAAATGCCCTGGAATATGACAGTAATGACATACGATTCCTCTGGAGCCCTGTCCCTGAGTCACACTCCCTCCTGAATGATGTGCGCGAGTATCAAAATTGTTAATGTTCGATCCTCCTCCTTGATTGCCTCCCCGATACTGTGATCGCCCAAATTCAGACTCATTATTTCTACTAACCAGGGCACTATTTAGCAGAACTGGTGAAGTCTAAACTGGTGAAGCCCCCTCTGTGCAAAGAACTTTACTATACACTTCCTGTAAGGAGGATATCTCAAGACTAGAAAGAATCTGGTTCTTAGCAGTTTCAAATTCAGCCGGAAGACCAGCTAGAAAACTCATAATTGCCATCTGCTCTCTCTGACTTTGCTGAACCTTGACATCAGTGCTATACGGCAATAGCATATTAAGTTCTTCATAAGTTTTCTTAAAATCCATAAAATAGCTCATAATAGACCTGTCTTGTTTTTCTGCACGGTAAAAGGCTTTGCACACATCATAAATACGAGAGATATTTCCTTTTCCAGAGTATAAAAAATCCAGATAATCTATTAATTCCTTAACCAATTCACAGTGGTTAATCAAACTAATCACATTGCTGTCAATCGAATTTCGAATTTGTAAGAACAACCGGGCATCCTCCCTCAACCACGTCTGTCTCGAATTATCTGAAGGTGGATCACTAGTCATGTGATCATCCTTATCGATACTACGCAAATAAATTCGAATGGTTTTACTCCAATCAAGATAGTTGGAGCCATTAAGTTTATGTTCAGTGATTTTTGACATTACAAAAATCACATCAGAAACAGCTGCCGCCTTTTGCTCTGACATGCTTAAGTAATTTCATAGTAAGAACCAAAAAATTACTACGAACAAAGTAAGTAACAAATTACTGCACAAATCACCCTATAAACCAGAAACGAGGCAGTAACACTAGTAAATTATAGACGAAACGGTACTGAAATTCGTCATACACGCCGGAAATCTCAGATAAACTGAGCAAATCAAAGAACAAGTCACAAATCTGGAGTACTAACCAAAAAGGAGGCAAAAAGATCAAATTGAACCAAGTCACCAAGTGTTTGCGACGAAGACCAAGCCGAACCAAAGCACGTGAGGGCAGTGACTGGGGATTAGGGTGGCGCCTGAGGGCCAAGCACAGGGAGTTTCGTCACCGGATTCTGGGCGAGTGCTGAATAAGGGATGGGGCTCCTCCCTAGGCCGGAGGTGACACTAAAAGGGCACTGTGGACTGCCGAACGAAATACCAAGGAGGAAACCCTAGCTAATCCTAGTCTGCTGTTAGATTGCAGACTGGAATAATGACAAAATACCCTTACTCTAGTATGCTCTGATACAATGAAACAAGAGAATGAGCAGAGGAAAATATATTTCTTATATTTCTTGAAAGATGAATAACACACATATATATATACAAATACAACCTCAAAAGTCTACCTTCCTAACAAATGCATTGACATTTTATATAAGATCCTACCTAATACATTGACAATATATAAGATCCTACCTAACATATATTGACATTCTATAACAAGGGACAAAGAGTTTAAGGAGAAATTCAAACAATGGTGGGAGAGCAGTGATCAACAAGGATGGGAGGGGTACAAGTTCATGAGTAAATTGGAGGTGGTCAAAAGAGAGATTAAGAAGTGGAATAAAGAGACTTTTGGGGATATAAGATTAGAGAAAAATGCGAATCTTAAGCAAATAGGGGAGTTTGTATACATAAAAATATATATTTGTATGAATATTAAAATTAAAGCGTATCTTACGATACATTACGATACACGATACGCGATACTATTTTTTAGCAAAACGATACGTATCCGATACGCGATATTGACTACCTTGGTTGGGCGGTCATTTTTTTTATTCTGGGTGCATTTTGCGGAGTTGAACACTTCTCGCAAGTCACGTTAGTCATATTACATTTGCTTGTAGACACAAAGTATTTTGGCTAGCTGTAGCCAAATTCGGCTTATTGGCAGCAAGAATTGGAGCTTTCGGGGTTCGAAATCTCTTTCTTCAGTTCGGAACCTTATCAGTTGTATCATAGCCTATTTCTTTTTCATTTACATCTCTTTATACCCCTCTAGTACGTCCTACGACATTGCCAATGTAACAACTCGTGTTTAGTTTATTCATTAATTTTCCTTCCTAAGCTTTATTTATTGAATAACATTGCATTGACAAGTATTTTTAGTTTCAAGCGAAATTTTGTGGTTCCGACATCTCGAGAAGGTTTCAATAGATTAATTACACCCGCGTGAATGATTGTTTGCTATTCGGGTGGTCCTTACTAAAATATAGGTTTTAATCCCTCCTTAGTTGTATTTTACCCTTAATCATAGGTTTGGGTAGTCGAATTTGGTTCCAGACATATTTTGATGAGCCGAATACTTCCCGAAAGTCATATTAATCATATTACATATGCGTGCATCTTATTTATGGAAGCTTTGGTTGTATTTGATTCTCATCATGCTTGTATTTTCGTTTATGTACTGGTGGTGGGACAGCTTGTCCCCCTTCACTTTGTAATCAATTTTTGAGTTTTTAATAAAATCTTGTTTCCTATCAAAAAAAAAAAAAAACATATGCGTGCATGGTCAAAACGCATTTCGGATGGCCGTGTGCTTGAATTTGGTCAGCTAACGGTGATAATTTAGTTTTTGGCGAAATGAATTTTTAGCCAACTTTGAAAGGCCATAACTTTCTCGTCCAATTTCCAAATGAGTCTCCATTTGAACCATCGGATAGATTTCTTTTCCGCCTAGCACTTTCGTGTTTTGACCGAAACTCGAAAGAATGGGTTGGGTTGGTTTGGTTTGGAGCAACAACTTAAAAAATGACAGTCCTGTATATGTATATATATATGCATATACTAGCAATTAAAACGATAGGACTCGAGCTTGAGCCAGTTCCAGCCTCTGTGTCCACCCCTGCATCTATTGTTTGTTGATCCTCCAAGCTGCGCATGGTTGATACCTTTGCTTCAGTTTTCTATGTCCCAAGCTGGGCTTGGTTGATACCTTCGCTACAGCTTGAAAGGGAACTTTGGAATATTAGTTATATCATAGCCATTAGTCGCATACCGTGATTATGGGATAATGTAGGTTTAGGCTAATGCCATGAGGCTTTTATTCCATATTCGTATGTGTAATCTGAAAATAAATACAGAGCCTTAGCAGTCGGCAGAGTTGAATAAGCCAAATACAATATCATCCTCGAGTAACTAACCCACTCAACCAAAAGTGACTTAGAAAATTGCAGTATTTGAAAAAATTTCTTTCAATCATAATAAATCTGGCTATAACAACTAATAACAAGAAAAGATATTTGATCCAATACCTGTAACAACAATACTAATAATGATTGCCAATGCAATGCTTCCCCCATTGTGCCATCCTTGTTCCGTATCCTAAAAGAGAGGATAAGACAGAAACATTAATAAATTCTACAACACTATAAAAAAGAAAACCGAGTACATGAACAAATGTTAATACAAAACATTATATAATATATGATAAATAAGTAGAAATTACCATTGTCTCGCCCAGTGTTACCTAATTCGTGAGTCGTATGGGTACGAGGGGGTACGTGACTTTGCTTGGTACGGGGTGCACTTGGGGTAGGAGTAGTAGGAACGCTATTTTGGGTTGCAATTCATTTTGGAATGCATTATGGGTCGCTTTTAATTATGTCTAATATATAAATACATATAAGTTATTGACATTTTAACCTTAAGTTGTGAGGTTTTAGACTATAGTTAAAATTTGTCAATAATATTAATAAAAATTTCAAAATTTGATGTCCCTCAAGGTTGACTTCTTAAAATAAAAAAGAAATATTGAAAAAAATTAAAGAATTACGATACAATAAATCCCTAAAATCTCTCTCCCCAGTATTCTGTTAATTGTGATTTGGGCCCATGATTCCTCTTTTCTTTCCTCAAAAAAAATAAAATAAAAAGCATAATATAAGCAACACCCACGATTCCTCTTTTCTTTCCTCAAAAAAAATAAAATAAAAAGCATAATATAAGCAACACACTCTCTGTCTCTCAAACATGTAAAAAAAGAAAAAAGAAAAAAAATCCCTTACATACATTCAAACTCTCCCACTCACCTACAAACTCCTTCTCTAACACACTAATGCAAGCTGCTTATGAAAGAATGAGGAAATCTAGTGAAGGGAAAACAGAGAGCTAGATCAAGCTATGAAAATAACTCAATATCCAAAACAGTCCAACCAGTGAAGGGAATGTAAAAAGCTTTTGTAGCAAACCAACAATATTTTATCATTTCTCAAAAAAAAACTGCTGAAAACAACTTGCAACAACCCTTAAATAGGCTACAAGAGGTTGCTTTAATAAAATAGAATTTTAGCCCTTAAACATAACTAATCTGAAGGCTCTAAATGAGTCCAGCAGAATAAAAAGCAAAAAAAGACAAAACAGCCCCTAATGAGGTCTCATGACTCATTTGAAAAGGCAAATGACTTGCTAAAATAGAAAATAAAAGACCAAAACACCTCTAACTGGCACATAAACTGCTGCAAACATTACTCAAAAAAGACAGATTTAGGACTCAAAATAGCTGATTTTGGACAGCCCAAATCTAGTCTTCTCGGGAACAAAAAACTATTCAACTTGCTCTGCATCACATACAAATAGACCTTATGTTTACTACTTCTCCTCCAAAATCTAAACCAAGTGTCCTAGTCTTGTCAAAGTCAGTTTCTCACAAAAAGTTTGACATTTGAAAGGCACATGCTATGAATCGCAGACCCTTCATCTTCCTCGGGCAAAGGTTCATGTATAACTCCTCCTTCTCCTACTTTTGTCCCTGATCCTGATCTGATTTCAAGTCTCGGTATCATACTCGGAACCGCAGACCCTTTACACGAAATGGTTTTGCTTGTAGCACTGGTCATCCTTTTTCGCAGTATATTTCATATGATAGTATTTCAGGATCCTATCGAGCCTTCCTAAGCAAACTTGACTACATTCAAATTCCCCAGTCTGTGTTTGACGTCTTCAGAATCCCAATTGGGTAACTGATATGGAGGTAGAAATTGATGCATTGCAAGCTAATGAAACGTGGGATCTTGTGCCCCTCCCACCTGGTGAGAAGACAGTGAGTTGTGAGTATTCAATGTCAAATATCATGATGCTGGCTCGATTGAATGCTATAAGGCTCGTTTAGTGGTCAAAGGCTTTACTCATATTCCTGGCAAGGACTTCAATGCCACACTTGCTCAAGTCAGCAAATTAACTTATGTCTGATTAATTGTGTCTCCTG
The DNA here is from genome assembly GCA_021464415.1 of Lonicera japonica. NCBI lineage: Eukaryota > Viridiplantae > Streptophyta > Magnoliopsida > Dipsacales > Caprifoliaceae > Lonicera > Lonicera japonica. Next base: position 29,083,645 of record CM038471.1, on the reverse strand, counting down.
CTGCCTCTTATCATTGGGATCTCCACCAACTGGATGTAAAGAACGCCTTCCTTATTGGTGATCTTTCAGAGACTATTTATACGAGTCCTCCTCCGGGTTTTTGAGCTGAGGGGGAGTATATTCGAAAAGTTTGTCAACTACAAAAATATTTGTATGGATTGAAGCAATATCCACGAGCCTGGTTCATCGGATTTAGTAAAGTTATTCTTTCCATGAAGTTCACCTGGTGCCATTCTGATCATACATATTTCATGCATTGCTCTGCCTCTGGTCAATGCATTATCCTTTTGGTTTATGTTAACATTATTGTTACTATTACTGGTGACGACACTTTTGGGATTGCTAAAGTAAAACTTCAGCTTGGAAAGGTTTTTGATATAAAATATCTGGGGCAATTTAAGTACTTCTTGGGTATTCAGGCAGCTAGATCAAAGCAGGGTTTTTCTTTATCTCAAAGGAATTATGTCCTTGATCTTCTTAATGACACTAGTATGCTCGGGTGTAAATTAGCTCTGATCCATCTCAGTATCAGCGGTTGGTGGGAAAGACTAATTTATCTCACTAATACCTGACCTGATCTAGCCTTTGTTGTAAGTTTTGCAAGTCAGTTTATGCATGCTCCTTGAACATCCCATCCAGATGCAGTTCACCATACTCTTAGATATCTCAAATCTTATTCTGATCCTGGTTTGTTTCACTCTCTTACTAGACAGATTGGGATATCATGGTTTAGGAAGCTATCGAGATAGTAACAAATGTTGACGGTGACGAAGGTTACAGACTTTTGGTGGACATGGGGCCAACAAGTTCAGTCGAACAGGTGATGCAGACTATGATGGGTCCAAGACTGATGGGTGTTCTACTTATGGCCTATGCGCCATCCGTGGTGACAAAAAGCAGCCCATTGTCTCAAGACCTTCTGCAGAGGCTGAGTATCATACTATGGCGCAAGGCACTTGAGAAGTTTTATGGCTTTGTTCCTTTCTAAAGGAATTAGGTGATGTAAAACAGAGAAAGATAGAAGAGAACAAGAGTAGGAAGATGGGAGAAAGGGGAAACTTAATATTCTCAATTTCAATTCAAATTCAACCTGCCTACTGCACACATAATAGCCTGCTTTATATGGGCTTACAGTAATTAATTACACTAAATCAGATCCCTAAATTACCTCTCTAGCAATAATCAATTACAATAAATCAAATCCCTCACAAATCTCTAAATAACCTCTCTAAACTAAATCTTAATCATATCCTTGAATTAACTGCTTAAATTAAATGAAATCCATAGGATACTTCTCAATCTCACAATTATTTCCCGTGCATGAATCAAGACCTCAAATATATTTATTTTAATTGTTTTGTCTGCAACATTCTCCTCCAGTGAGAAAACTCGACTCCAACGAGTTAGGGGGTGGTCCAAGAATGCCAACTAAAGGAGATGCAGCCTACTAGAAATATATTTTGTATTAGTAAAGAACACCTCTATGATGCTAAGAGAGGATTGTTTGAAGCAAAAGTAAGTGTAAATCTTGTCTTGCCATTAACAAAGTACTAAGTATTGGCCCGACCTGCATGTTGTAGTCACGATCCAACAGCCACTTTCTACCCAAAAGGATGTGACAAAGCTTAATTGGCAAAACATCACACGTAATTGTTTCTTTAAGCTTGCCAATGTAAAATGCAACGAGACACAGATTTTCAACCTTCAACTTGGTGTTTGTTATCTATGCCACTTGATATGGTTCCGGATGTGGTTCCATTTTCACGCCAAGTTTCTTCACAGCTTCTTCAGACGCTGTTCGTGCCAATCCCTCAATATATCACCAAAGAACAAATTTGCCCTTCACAGTGTACTCTAGTGATGAAATATTTTCCCCCTATGGCAAAATTCACTAGAAATCTTGTTAATCTGCTTGCTGCCAACCAAAAGAGGACTGATAACTCCCATAAAAGTAGGATCATTGGCATCATCCGGATCGTCTAACATAGTAGGATTAAGATGTGGTTTTGGCTCTCATGGTGCAGTGTGCAGATCGAACTCAAGGAGCCCAAGATCGATCCACCGAGGTCCAGAGTGCTAGCATTTTTCCCGGGTGCACAGATCTATCCTCAAAAAGCTCAATATCGATCCGCGGAGCGCGTTAGGCATTACTAAGTATAAATACTTGTCCAATTTTCATGTATTGTAAGAGTAAGAGCAATTAGTCTTTTGAATAGAGTGTAGAGAGAGGTTTTCTCTTGGTAAGCTCATATGGAGAGACTAGGGCTTGTAAAAAGTATTGTATTTTTTGATCCGATCATTAATAGAAGCTATCGCTCGGTGGATTAGTGGCCCATTTAACCGATACCACCGTAATTGCTTGTGTTTGTTGGTGAGTGCTTTTTCCTTGTTTCTCCATAATTATTTCAATTGCTTATAGTGTGTTAATTATGAGAAGGAGAAAATTATATTCAATATTATTAGAGAGAAGATTACCCACTTATATACATGAGACTCCTACACAGATAAGGAAACTACTACTAATTAGGATTCCTAAATTATCTACCTTCCTAATACAATATTTACAACTTATAACGCTCCCCCTCAAGCTGGCGCATAGATATTGATCATGCCCAGCTTGTTACAAAGATAATCAACCCGAACCCCGTTTAAGGCTTTCGTGAAGAGATCACCCAATTGCTCTCCAGTCTTCACATATCCTGTGGAAATTAAGCCTTGCTGGATCTTTTCGCGGACAAAATGGCAATCGAGTTCAATATGTTTCGTTCGTTCATGAAACACGGGATTAGACGCAATATGTATGGCAGCTTGATTATCACACCACAATTTAGCCGGTACCGAAGTCTTAATCCCTACTTCATTTAAGAGCTGACATATCCACATTATTTCACACACAGACTGGGCCATAGCTCTATATTCTGATTTTGCACTGGATCGTAACACAACATTTTGCTTCTTACTTTTCCATGAGACCAAATTTCCGCCAACAAAGATACAATAGCCTGATGTGGACTTTCTATCCACCTTGGAACCTGTCCAATCTGCATCTGAAAAACCTTCAATACGAGTGTGTCCATGATTGGCGTATAAGATACCACGTCCAGGTGCTCCCTTTAGGTAACACAAAATTTGTTCTAACACTTCCCAATGATGAATTGTTGGGGACGACATAAACTGGCTCACCACACAGACAGAATACGCAATATCCGGACGAGTCACTGTAAGATAGTTCAACTTCCCCACTAATCTTCGATATTTCTCAGGATCCTCAAATAGTTGACCATCTTTTGTCAACTGTACATTAGGAATCATCGGAGTACTACACGGCTTTGCCCCCAATTTCCCTGTCTCAGCTAATAAGTCAAGAACATATTTCCTCTGAGATAGAAAAATACCCTTTTTACTCCTTGTGACTTCGACACCCAAAAAGTATTTTAGCATCCCTAAGTCCTTTGTATGAAACTGAGCATGAAGGAAGGACTTAAGAGAAGAGATTCCCATAGTATCATTCCCAGTAATGACAATGTCATCTACGTACACAACCAACAAAATGATGCCTGCTTCAGATTGTTTGTAGAACACAGAGTGGTCAGACTTACTTTTCGCCATGCCAAACGACTCAATAGCCTGACTAAATTTTCCAAACCAAGCACGAGGACTTTGTTTCAAGCCATACAAAGATTTACGAAGATGACAGACTTTCCCATACTCCCCCTGAGCAACAAACCCAGGAGGTTGCTCCATATAGACCTCCTCCTGAAGATCACTATGAAGAAAAGCATTCTTTATGTCTAGCTGATGCAGAGGCCAATGATGAGTAGCTGCCAAAGATATAAACAGCCTGACAGATGTTAATTTAGCAACAGGAGAAAAAGTATCAGAATAATCAACACCGTATGTCTGAGCATAACCCTTAGCAACGAGGCGGGCTTTTAAACAAACAACAGACCCATCAGGATTGACCTTGACGGTAAACACCCATTTGCATCCGATAGCCTGTTTCCCTGCAGGTAAAGTGACCAAGTCCCATGTACCATTCTTGTCTAAAGCATCCATTTCCTCTATCATTGCATTACGCCATCCAGGATGTGATATAGCCTCATTAACAGTTTTAGGAACAAATATAGAATCAAGAGATGCAATGAAAGAACAAGACGAATGTGATAGGTGATCATAAGAGACACAAGACGAAACAGGATAAGTACACTGGCGTTTACCTTTGTGTAAAGCAATAGTAAGATCATCACTCGTCACGGAATCTGATAATGAAGAAGAAACTGGTGGATGACATGAATCAGTAGTCCGACGTCTAGAGTAGACTTGATGGATGGGAGGTCTGACTGGCGCTGGTTCAGCAACGGGTTCAGGGAACGTGATTGTATATACTAACAAATCATCATCCTCCCCCTGACTGTTGGAAGTGGAGGAAGGAAAATATGGTGTTTCTTCCATGAAGGTAACATCAGCTGAAACAAGGTACTTATTCAAACTAGGGCAATAACATCTGTATCCTTTCTGAAGACGAGAATACCCAAGAAAAACACACTTCAAAGACTTGGGATCTAACTTAGTAACCTGTAGACGAACATCTCGAACAAAGCAAATACTACCAAATATTCTGGGTTCAATAGGAAACAATGATTTATTTGGAAAGAGAACACTATAAAGAGTCTCACCATGAAGAACAGATGAGGGCATTCGATTAATGAGAAAACATGCTGTGGACACTGCATCAGCCCAAAATGGTTTTGGAACATTCATTTGGAATAATAGGGCTCTTGCAGTTTCAAGAAGATGTATGTTCTTCCGTTCTGCTACTCCATTTTGGGATGGAGTATCAACACAAGAAGTTTGATGAAGGATACCGTTCTGAATCATGTAAGTCTGAAAAGATGAAGATAAATATTCTTTGGCATTATCACTGCGCAATATATGGACAAAAGTAGCAAATTGAGTTTTAATTTCAGCACAAAACGCACAAAAATGAGAAAACAATTCAGAACGACTTTTCATTAAATATAACCAAGTTGTACGAGAATAATCATCAACAAAAGTAACAAAATACTTGAACCCAGTTTTTGACATAACAGGACATGGACCCCAAACATCAGAGTGAACTAATTCAAACGGAGCACTTGCTCTCTTATTGACTCTCGGACTAAGACTACTACGGTGATGTTTGGCAAATTGACACGACTCACAATCTAATGAGGACACCTTATTAAACTGAGGACACAACTCCTTAAGCAGAGGAAGAGAAGGGTGACCGAGCCTACAATGAGCCTTGAAAGCAGATGTGACACCCGAACATGCAACAGATTTAGGTATCGATGTGTCAAGGATGTAGAGGCCTCCCGATTCATGTCCTTTACCAATAATCTTCTTCGTCATAAGATCCTGAAACAAGCAATAATCAGGAAAGAATGAGATGCAACAATTAAGTTTACGAGTAAGTTGGCTTACAGAAATTAGATTAAAGGACAATTGAGGTAAATGTAGAACAGATGATAAGGGAAGCAAAGGAGTTGGGGTGATTGTTCCAGATCCCAGAATGGAAGAAGATGTTCCATCTGCTAAAGTAACACTAGAAGGGGATATATGTGACTGAAAGGTAGAAAAGAGGTTAGAATTACCTGTCATATGATCTGTGGCACCAGAATCAATGACCCATTTGGATGATGAGGAAACAAGGCATGTATTTGGTTTACCTGAATCAGCAATTGCAGTGACAAAGGTGACTGGAGTGGATGAAGACTTTAAAAATTCTTGATACTTAGAGTACTTGGCAAACTCATCTGCAGGGATAAGGACTGAGTTTTCAACTATATCAGTGGTAGATGCCATGTGGGCCGAGTGAGCTCTCTGAGTCCTGTACCGAAGCTTCCTACAATCCCGCTTTAAATGCCCTGGATTATGACAGTAATGACATACGATACCTCCGGAGCCTTGTCCCCGAGTCATACTCGTTCCCGAATCATGTGCGCGAGTATTAAAATTGTTATTGTTCGATCCTCCTCCTTGATTGCCTCCCCGATATTGTAACCGCCCAAGGTCAGACTCATTATTTTTACTAACCAGAGCACTATTGAACGGAACAGGTGGAGTCTGAACTGAAGAAACCCCCTCTGTGCGAAGAACTCTGCTATACACTTCCTGTAAGGAAGAAATCTCAGGACTAGAGAGAATCTGGTTCTTAGCAGTTTCAAATTCAACCGGAAGACCAACTAAAAAACTCATGATAGCCATCTGCTCTCTCTGACTCTGCTGAACTTTGACATTAGAGCTATACGGCAATAGCATATTAAGTTTTTCATACGTTTTCTTAAAATCCATAAAGTAACTCATAATGGACCTGTCCTGTTTTTCCGCACGGTAAAAGGCTTTGCACACATCATAAATACGAGAAATATTCCCTTTCCCAGAGTATAGAAAATCCAAATAATCCATTAACTCCTTAACCAATTCACAATGGTTAATCAAACTAATCACAGTACTATCAATTGAATTTCGAATTTGTAAGAATAACCGGGCATCCTCCCTTAGCCACGTCTGTCTCGAATTATCTGAAGGTGGATCACTAGTCATGTGATCATCTTTATCGATACTACGCAAATAAATTCGAATGGTTTTACTCCAATCAAGATAATTGGAGCCATTAAGTTTATGCTCAGTGATTTTTGACATTGCAGAAACCACATCAGAAATAACTGCTGTCTTTTGCTCTGACATACTTCAATAATTTTATAGCGAGAATCAAAATTACGACGAACAAATTATGCCACAAAACAACGTATAAAACAGATTAACGAGGCAGTGAATAGTAGCAAATTAGAGACGAAACGATACCGAAATGCGTTGTATACGTCAGAAGTAGAAGTCAAGCCACACAAATCTCAGATAAACCGAGCAAATCAGTGAATGTAACACAAAAATGGAATACTAACCATAAATCGAGGCAAAACCAAACTGAACCAAGTCACCGAAATCAGATCTGCATGAACGACAACGGCTAAACCAAACCAAAATCAGATCTGTATCAAATAGGGACGAACTGAACCAAACCAGGCACATATATGTGCTGTATACACCGAGACGAGCCAAACGAGAGCGGCCGGAGGATGAACGGAGGCCGGACGCGCCTCCACGCGCCGGCGAGTAGGACTGGACGGAATTCCTTCTGGTGCCGCGTGAGGATCACGCGCAGATCGTCTGGTCACCGGATTTTGTGGAGATGGTCGTCGGAGGGTGATGCTTCATTTTAGGTTGGTGGTGAAGTTACACAGATGGTTTTGACTGGTGAACACAAAGGCAGAACCCTAACCCTAAGTTGGCAGCGGAACTAACTGCAGCAGAACCAACTGTGTAATTCGAAAAACCCTAAGTTATTCCCTCTGATACCATGTTAATTATGAGAAGGAGAAAATTATATTCAATATTATTAGAGAGAAGATTACCCACTTATATACATGAGACTCTTACACAGATAAGGAAACTACTACTAATTAGGATTCCTAAATTATCTACCTTCCTAATACAATATTTACAACTTATAACATAGTGCATGACTTCGATTATGGTAACATAGATTGTTTTTGGATCCCTTCTCTTGTGTTAATTGCTTGGTTTAATGCAGGCTTAGCACAACAAATTTGGCATCAGAGGGAAAGAACTGGGATAGGTTAGGTCTGTTGCACACTAGGTGTTCGACAAAATTCCCAAGTGAGATGTTGGGTCTTAAACCTTGTGGTCCGGTAAGAGAAACTCTGTGGTAATTGATGAGGGCTACTACTAGCAAGTCTAACATGACCAAGGGGCCTTCTGTGCCTAAGGTGTTGGCCGTATTGAGATATGATGTTGAGAAATTTGATAGGACGAAGGTTAAGTTTGAGATGTGGCAATGTCATGTGCGAGACATCCTAGTCCAACAGGGTTTACACATAGAATTGAAGGGTAAGGCAGCAAAGCCCACGAAATAGTCCAATGATGAATGGGATAAGTATGACTTACAAGCGTGTAGCACTATCCGGCTGCACCTAGCTTCGAATATGATATGTGATGCCTTAGTATATGGAAGATGCCTGAGGACAAGTATATAACGAAAAGTATCAAGAATCGTCTATATTTGAAGAAGCTCTTATGTTATGATTATACTAAGGGTACGTCCATGACAGAGCATATCAACGAGTTCAATAGGATTTCCTCTGGCTTGTTGAACTTGGAAGTCAAGGTTGCACATGAGGATAAGGCTATCTTGCTCCTAAATGCACTTCCTCATTCCTATGACCATTTAAGCACCGCGTTGTTATACGGTAAGGAAAAGGTGGCGTTCGATGATGTTTCTCAGCGTTGTTGGGTAATGAGAAACGGCTAAAGGAGAAGGGTGATTACTCCTTGGATGCTTTGTTTACCAAGGGGAGAAGTGATGAGAGGAAGCAAGGGAGACGGAGAAATTCTCGGTCCAAGTCTAGAACAAAGAACTTGGAAAAGTTCCAATGCTTCAAGTGCAAGCAATTTGGCAATTTCAAGGCCTATTATCTGATGCTAAAGGCATGAGACATGAAGAAATCAGTGGAGACTATAAATGCTGTTGAAAGTTCTAGCACTTTTCACTCACCTTCCGCCTAGCACTTTTCAGAACATTCCCAAACAATATGGTTCAACCTAGCACCTCGTAGAACATTGACCAAAACCATATGGTTATGGTGCCCATTCAAGTTATATACTACGCTTATAAGCTCTAAAAGAGATAATTCTGGATAAAAATATATAAGTACCAATATTCCAGAATCAATAAGCAGTAAGATGCACGAAATCCTAAAACTATCGTCATCTTCTTTTCTTCCTGCTGCCAACAAACTTTTGGATACATATAATATGCTACTTTACGATAGACCTATTAAATAAATAATTTTATGTTTCAACTTCGCTAAGCTCACCTTTCTCAGGATACCAAGTGCCACAGAAGCAACGGCAGCAACCATCAAGATTATCAAGCTAGTATCTTGACAAGCATCCCAGAGGAACCTCTATAAGATTTGTGGCATGAAAGTTAAAAGAGCAGCCCATTTGTTATCCATAAACTTAGGCATCTTAAAATTTTGCAAAAAAAGGGTTAAAAAGCATGAATGTTCCGAATTTTTACATACCCAAAATACTTTTTCATTTTTTATAGGGTATGTGTTTGACCCAAACACATTCTGCCGGTGTAATAAATTGACCTCTCTCAGGATCCCAGTTTCTACATCTGTCTTTAACATAACTGCCAATCCTTTAACCTGATGTAGGAGCACAAATAAAACAAGACACAGATAATAATGTTAAAGTACATGACAATTAACTAAAAAGGGAAAGATATAGCAAATGATTTTGTAAAAAGACTTGCCCCTCCATAATTCTGCAAGGTATAAACGTCCTGATCCCTCATCATTGAAGCAAGTTGTTCTGGACCAATACCAAAACCACTGGTAGGGATTGGACTTGGAGTTGGAGCTGTAAAACCAGTTTTCGGTTTTCAGGTAATTAATGCTCCATAACAGCAAACTTTAAGAGAAAATTATTCAACAATAGAAGCATAATGAATTGTCCATCAGAAATATTGAGAGTAAAACATGATGCGTAAATTGGAGGTATATTAATCATCCTACCTACAAAAATCTATGGCCTACAATTAGGGATGGAAAAATAGACCAAGCTGGTGGGTTTTTTGTCCGACCCTAATGGGACAGGGTTCTTCTTTTAACCACAGCAGGTACAGATTCTAAATAAAACCCACCATGGGTTCAGGTAAATGTAACCAGGTTGAACAGACCAGGTGCAAAGATAATATATTTTTCCTGCAAATACCCTTATAATTACCACCAGGCAGGCAGGGCGGGGCAGGTCCAGGTGGGGTGTAGGCATCTATTAACTTAGGGTTGATATTCCAAAATAAACCCGCACCGAGTTGGGTTCAAGTTTGGGTCGACCATATCTTTACATAGATCGGGTTTGGGTTTAGGTAATACCGGACACATTGCTATCCCTATCTACAATAAGAGCAACACAAAATCAATGATTTCTATCGCGTAAATAAAAAACTGTGAGCCAATTGCGTCCAACTTTAAGAGAAGGCAGATGTTTGCTTGCATTCAAGCGTATGTCTTTTACTTGTGAACACAAATATACTACTTAGGGATTGGGCAATTTAATTTTAAGAAAAAAGCCTTGCTTGGGAAAATGGTTGCGGTGTTTTCCCCTTTGTACAGATTCATTGTGTTCTGAAATAATTTGGGGGTAAATATGGGTTGCAAAGTTTTCGAGGAATTTCGAGTGAATGATAGCTCTTCCAAGGAGGAGTTGATTTACTTACTTTACCGGGACGTAGGTTTGGATGGAGATCCTCTGGAAGGTAAAGTTCTTTGGAGATGCATTCTGTTTCCAATATTTTAGCTAACTTGGTCGGAGAAAAATGCGCAAAAGTACGTTTCAAGAAACAAATGGCAGAGATAGACAAGAAATGAGAGAGAATCGAATTTGCTGCATGTTTATGGGCTTCAATTTCGAATGAATTCGAGCAGGCTTCACTATCAAGCATTATTTTGAATTTGAAGGCTACTATACTATGAAACATCATTATGTTCTTCATCATAGTATTGAGAGAGGGAGGGCTGTAGTAGTGGACCTTTAGTTGGAGTTTTGGAAGCTGATTGAATATTTTGTAGTTTGTGGTTATATTCTGTGCAGACAAATATACTATCAAAACTTGCTTCTTCTGCTTTTTCATATTTTATTTATTTTCTTTTTCGCTAGGAAACAAAATGATATGACTAATTGAGAGAGTATAGTATCATATTTTAGTTTCTGTTCTTTTTTGCACAAAGTGAGATATATATACATATATATAGAGAGAGAGAGAGAGGACAAGGTGTCTAACAGTGCAAAACTAATTTGACTCAACTTAGATGTTTCTTGTTGTTCTTGCTTTACTAACAACCCAACTGGACCAAGTTAACCAGTTGAATAACCAGTATCATTTGACAATCTTGAAAATAGACTAGGTTAGAAAACGCTACCCAAAACAATTGGGACTAGCGATGAACATCCTAATCTAGCTCAGTGAGATATTGTCCCGTTAGACCAAGCCCGCACCATTTTACTGTTCTCCCAAAGGGTATTTTACTAGGAAAAACTAGTGACCGCACATATATAACATCAATTCACCTCACCCGGGTGTTGTCGGACTTAACCCCCTTAGGGTGTAGCTTGTCAGCACCTACTGCAGCCACACCAGATACAGCAGCCCAGCCACAAAACTAGGATTGTCACATTCAGCCCAAGTAGTACCTAAGCCATGGTTTTGGGAGGATTATCTTAATCCAATCAATCATGGGATCAGATATTTATACATATCTCACATGATTTCTGTACAGGATATACCACATGATTTATATGCTCTTGTAATTGTGTGAGATTTTTCAGAGTACAAATAGGTGTGCTTGTGTGAGAAAATACACAAACAACACAACAACATCTATCAGAAAATTCTTTTCCTTCTTTTCGACTTCTGATTTCAAGAGACTGTAGAGGACCAGAGGGTCTCTAACTGTGCAATTGCGTCCTTAATTTATAGACCTATTGTGGATACAGTTACAAAGAAAGTGGTCGAATTGGTAGCTTATTTAGATCATGATTATGTTAAAATTAACACAGCAAAATAGAAAAAAAATATTTTACCTATTTGTTGTCCAGCATAGGGGAAAAGGCCAGCATGCTAATAAAGAAAGAAACACTAATTAGTAACAGATAAAAATGACTCAAATTTATGATGCCAAAACAGAAATCCAAGTGAGAGATGAGATATTACTCTTATGGCTTGCGCATGCGCTCTAATCTTCCTCCTATTTTCCTGTTTCCCTTGTTCCGTTTTCAAGTCCAATGTGTATCGAAATCGACGAGAAGCATTTAGCACAAATGTCGCTTGCTAAAAACATAATCTAATGAGTTAAAACATTATGACCATCCTCAGACAAAACGTAGTGAACAAAGTAGCATGAGAGATAATTTTCCAGCGACCATGCAACATTACAATATACACCAAGATAAGGAACTAGATTGCCAATGGCCTTGTACTGAGTGTTGGCCAGCATCGGGTAAGAGTGGTGAGGGATCATGGGTTCAAATCCTATCCATATAATTTAGAGGAAAAAATGATGAAACAGAAGAAAAGGAATTAGATTTGGTTTAACCTAATTAAATGCTCTCAATCAAATCCTAAGCAACTTAACCATTGAACAATAAGGTAACAGTTGAGCTAAGAAAATAAAAGGAAATAAATACAATCCTTAATAATGACATGATCAATCCTTTCTCTAACGAAGACAATAACATGACCAAAATAAATTCCATAATTTAATCTAATCAAATAAATCATGGGATTCTTGATTTTCAACATTTCCCCTCAAATTGAAAGAGGTGTTAGCCAAAATCAATTTGCATCATGCACCAAATAAATAGACAAATGCCACCCTTGTGCTTGAAAATGTGCATGCCTTAAAAATTACTCAATACTGTTAAACCAAAATGCGACATTCAATCCACATATGCCAAAGGTTGGGGGGAATCCACATAATTAAAGCAGCAAGTGGCACCCATGAATGGCGATGAGAAACACGGGAAAGTTTGACCTAAGAATCGGTCAGAGATAGTCAAAGTTGGGTATTGAGATAGCCCGGAAATCTTCGAGGAAGAGAGGGAGGACAAAAAACACAATAGAGAGAATCCAATATCTCAAAAAAGGTTCATGTGTTACGTGTGTCCTAAGGTACATATTAACAATTCATTTATAGAAAAAACAAAGCATTAATAGGCACGGATTTTAGCATAAAGTGTTATTCAAGTACACATTTTCCCTGGACAAAGAAAATTACTCGGAATGATAGAGGATATATAAGGTGTCCTCTACAAGAACAATCAAAAAAATATGAGAACACAAATAAACCATTCTTTGGGTTTACTTTACAATAGTGTTCCTCATACTTCCTACTTTCAGGAGCAAAACATCAAACACCTTGTGTGCCTAACAAAACATGTCTGCACATCAAGTGGCAGAGGAAGTGATTCTTCTAGATTTCTCCTGTTCTATTCCGTTTCTAGAAGAGGGAGAGAATAGCATTAGCGGAAAAGGGAATTAATAATTACAACGAGTAAAAGGAAGGAAGAGAAGTTAACAAGAAGAGTCAACTGCTCCTAAAGATCATCCCTTTTCATAAGAAACAGATCCCTGTTTTGATGCACAATGAAAATGCCCATATAGAAATTAAGCCTGTGGAATCACAAATGGCTTGTTTGTTTTTTAGCCTCCCAAACCGCCAAAATCCAAAACCGTTTGTTTTGGGAGCCGCTATTCAAGCACCAAAAAAATATTTGATATAACTTCACTTTTTTAACATACTCGAAAAGGTTATGGCTATTTTTAATGGTAATTTTTATTTTTTATTTTTATTCTATGTATTAATGTTATTTTATAATATTTTTATATTTAATTGACAATATATTTACATGAGTAAAAAATGATAGAGAAATATAGTTTCTGGTAGTAGGTTTTATTTTTGCATTTTTTTTTTACTTATCATTTATTTAAGAAGAGAAAGAATTAGTAAGTTTTATAATATTCAATGATAATGTGTTATGTCATATAGGGAATTTCTATCACCATTTCTACAAATAAAATAGTGATAGAAATTACCAATATGACTCACCTTTCCCATCACATAAAAATAGTTATAGAAAATACCATTAAAGCATATTTTTTCTATTTGGCTTTCTTATGAACTAAGTAACGTGCTACTACTCACACTCACATGTGTAACATGCTACTACTCATAGAATGAGTCATCTACAAATGCGGTGGCCAACGCTTACAATAGTTGAGCTTGTAAGGATTTTTAAGTTGTCATTAAAAACCGATTATTATTTAGAATTGGAGGACACTTATGTGGTACCGTTATTTAAACATAATTTCTATTTTCATTTGAAAAAAATGTGATCATTCATATACATTTGAAAATTGTAAATATAGTCTCTCTTTTTTTAGATTTAAATATTTTTCAATTGATTTTTTAATTAATAACTTATGTATGAATACAATTGCCAAAGAAAAATTTATGAAAAACTTATAATACATACTCTCCATCTTTTAAGCCGGTCGATTGATGCACTCTTGGTCCTAGAAATTTCAAACGGATCCTCTTCCTTATCCCTTTGCATAATTTTTCTTCTTCTCTCTTCTTTGTATAATGAAGATCAAAAAGCCAAGAACAGAGCAAATTCCTATTTCTGAAAAAAAAATTAAAATTTTACTTTTTTATTGAAATAAAAGATGAAGAAGAGAACCACTTACACAAATTAGAGTGAGGTTGTTAAAGCATGATTTGTATCCGGAGATAAATTACAATAAAATGAAGAGTTTGTTAAAACTTGAATTTTGGTTTGGCTTTGTGAGAGAAAGAAGAAGAATGAAAATTAGTGAGAGAGAGCTGAGAGAGAAGCACGGCTGGAAAGAGCGCGCATTTTATTTAAAAATTGGCTTTACTTTACATAATGGGTTAAATGATTCCGCGCCAAAAAAGTTAGTGCGGCCGCTCAACCCCCACTATTCCCAACCTTTGTTTGAATTCAATATCTATTCGGGAAACTCTAACATCTCGTTTGTTCTACGGATTTTAATATTTGAGAAAAAAAATTATTTTTTTTTTTTGATAAATACAAATTTCAAAAACACTTTTTCGAAATAAGAGAAATTAGAGGGTAAAAATATTTCTCTTAAAACACATGGGATTGATTTTTTCATGTAATTTCCAAGCATTTATTACAAGTTTTTTGGACAATAATTCGCTTACCTAAATACTTTACATGCTTTACCAAACACCAGAAAAGAAACTTGACAGAAAACTTAGTTTTCCGCCTCCATGGAAAAGATAAGAGAATTGATTTTCCTTCCGTGAACCAAACAAGACCTAATTTCACCACTAAGAGTTTGTTTGATAATAGCATAAAAAAAATATTTAATTTTTTGTGAGAAATTGAAAAGTAAGTTAAAACATAAAGTGAGATATCTTCTTACTTTGTGACTTTTTTCGTGGAGAAGTTTTCTTTAGGGTTGAGG
The DNA here is from genome assembly GCA_021464415.1 of Lonicera japonica. Lineage (NCBI taxonomy): Eukaryota > Viridiplantae > Streptophyta > Magnoliopsida > Dipsacales > Caprifoliaceae > Lonicera > Lonicera japonica. The sequence goes on along the minus strand of CM038471.1, from coordinate 29,068,503 downwards.
AAAAAAAAATTTCACAAAAAATTATAAAAGATGGAAGACATTTAATCATAAAATGAGTATAAAATGGAGCGTATCTTATCACCTGTCTCAACTTATTTTTCAACTTTATATCAAATTAAGTGTTTTTATTTTTCTTTTTCGCGTTATTATCAAGGGAGTCTATAGTTTTTAAAAATTACCACGAACAAAAAAATACTATAAAAGTAAGAAAAAATTCTTAAAACACCACTACATACACCACACCTTATATAATAAATTTTACCACAAAATGTACACAAAGTTTCTTAAAATACCACTAGAAATAATCAAATTAATTATTTTTTTTAAAACTTCTCTTATTTCCATCTTTTTTAACATTCACTCTCTTGGACAAAAAAAAACCACTCTCCTCCAAGCCCTAACTTTGCTCTATCTTTCTCCGCTCGTCCCATTGCCGCTCATTCCTCTATCGCTTGTCCTCCGTCACTCGTTCCTACACGTTAGTCTTTCTCTCATCTCTCATTTTTATATTACTTTAGCTTTTCGTGGGGTTTTTTGGGTTTTAGGATTTTTTTTGGTTTCAAGTTGGTTTTGAAATAAGTTTAGTAAGGAAATTTTGGTAGGGGATGGTGGATTTGGAAGTGTTTATAAAGAGGTTTTGTTAGATCCTCCTACAGCTATTGCTGCTAAGAAAATTTCAGCTAATTCAAGCCAAGGTTTGTTATATATTCTTGCGCACGTTTGTGATTCGTGACAAGATTTTTTGAAATTATGAAAATGCAATTAACTTTTGCAAAAAAAAATTCATTAACCTCGGCACAGTATTATCGAATTTTTTCATCAACCTCGGCACATAGTTACCAATTCATAAAAATCGGCAATGTCTGGCCGAACAATTTTTTTTTGCTAAATTACTCTGTTCGGCAAATATAGGAGTGCCGAGTTTAGTATTAGTATTCGGCAATATATGGCCGATTTTATAATAAATCTAGGATAAAGGATATCAAATTTGTTTCTTATATTCGGCTGTTAGTTACCAATCATTATAAATTTATAGTGTTGGATTATGTTTTCAAAGGAATACATGTGCCTTAATTTCATACATAATTTCTAACAATAAACCCATAAAACAATTCATATTTATACAATGTTAACTTACAAACGAGAGATCAAGATAAGTTGGTTAATTAGGATCTTCATTTCCATTAAAAATCACTGTTAACTTTACAGTGTTACAAAATAAATTTTCTATTACATGAAAGCCATATTTATATACACAAAAAACAAGAACATTAGGATTTACTTCACTTATGAATACATTGGTCTCATATACTATACAGTGTCAAAAAAACAACTTGGCTTACATGCCCTACACTTCATAAGATATCATGAAAGTCAAGAATCGCGACATAATTAGGGACCAATTTCAAGAAAGCATCAATTCTAGAGTTATAATTTTCACACTACGAAGTTGCTTCATGTGTATGGTATCTATGCTAAAAATGAAGCAATGGGTGGAATTGGTGCGTCGTCATCCAAAAATAACTTCAAACCCTGCTTTGATCTTGATTTTTACGATTATCTCTGTAAAACCCTACTCTCGCATACCCTAGTGTCAATTTACATTTTCTAACCTCAGTTTTTTTTCTCCGACTTCAATGTACAATAACTATGTTCAAAGTTCGAGCAATGCATTGACACTAATCGAACAACTCAATTTGCGACTCAAATACCTACAAGAATGATAAAAAGCATTTAATATATCTTATTTAAAACTTATCGTAAAATCTAAAATGATGGGGGGGGGGGGGGAATGTCCTTACTTCATTTGTCAAGAAGTAGCTTACGAAGTTTCGAGAAATAATTTGACTAATCTCGTCAAGATTAGTCCTATAAATAGGATCCCCTTCTATCGGAACATGACCAACTTTTATCAGAACTAGAGCATTGGTATTAGTTTGTTGGATATCAGAACGAAACTAATCTCGTCAATTTTTTTTTATTTTGTTAGTCCAAAATATAATCTCGTATTCAAGTTATAGAACCAAACATGATATTAACATCAGTGTCATGTTTGGTTGCATGAATCAAACAAGGTATTAGTATTAAATTAATACCATGATTAATAGTCCAGTACTATTAATACTAGTATTATTAATCCCACTGATTATAATACCTGAATCAAACAAGGCCTTAAGGTATTAATCGACCTTAACCCCATAATTGCTTGGCTCTCACATAGGCTTCGATTTAATGAATTGTTTGATGAATGGTGTAGGTTGGAAAATACCCTAGAGGGGGGGTGAATAGGGTTTTAAAAACTTAATGTGGAATTAAAACTTTTTTAAAATATTTAAGCAAAGCAACTTAGTTAAATAAGTTTATCAAGGAAAACAATCAATTAAATAATCAATCCCAAGAATAAGCAATAATATAAGCAACTTCAATCAATTAATATAACAAATAAATAAAGAGATTGAGTAAGAAATATTGAACCAATTTGAAGTTGAAGATTTTTTGTCCACACGGTTCGGCTTGTTCCCCCTACTCCGCGCTCGGTTAGTTCCCCGAGAATTTTCACTATAACCGATCTCCTTCCGGGTGAAGATCAAACTTCTATAAGTGTATTCTTATCACACACTCTCACAAGTATTGAAAACACCTTCAATACTTTCACAAGAAATTCCACTTGCTAATCTATGAGATACACCTCTCACAATTATGATTCAAAATGAGTTTTGGTGACAAACACCAATGTACAATATCTCTCTTGTATATGACAAAATACAAATGAAGCTCACAGTAAGAGATATCAAAATTGATCAAAGTATATAGCTCAAAAATGAAGAATTTGATCAATAAAATGAATTGAATACTTGAACAACTTTGTATATATGTAAAATAAGTTTTTAAAATGATTCAAGTGTGTTAAAACATGTCTAAGACATCATATATATAGCTTGCAAAACCATATGGCGGCTGGGGATGATTAAGAGAGGTTTTTGCTCCAAGGTATACATTTTCAAACTTTCCAATAGCTAGTTTTGACAAAAAAAAATTAAAATTATTTTGTTAATTTCTCCCAATTAGACCATTGGATCGTGCTCAAATTTTAGTCAAAATTGCTAGGAGATGTTGTCTAACTATAGTAAAAATTTCAAAATGATCAGAGTTCGGGAAGGCCTACATCTTACCGTTAGATCAAAACTGGACAAAAATTGAGCGGATTTTAAATGTAAAATAAAAATATTTTTGCAATTTAACAATTTAGTTTCAAATAAAATTCTAATGATTTTTGAACCTCAAAGATATGTTTCTAAGATACCTATTTTTATTAGAGCTTAAAATATGATCATTTAAAATTAATATGAATTTATTTTGAAACTCGATTTTTGTAAAATGATGTTTTTCAAATAAATTCAATTTCAAGCTAGTTTGAATCAATCTTTAAAAGATATAAGAATATGTTTGAGCTATAGGGATTTGATCAATAAAGTATCTTTACATAAAATCTAAGCACTCACTCCATTTAATGATAATTCGAGTCTTTGTGATGCTTGATTTTCATGTGCGTTACTTGTTTGATGTTCTTGATCTTTTCTTGATTTTGATAACTTGTAGAACATGTGGAGATTATTCTTGTGCATATCTTCACTTGCTTGATGATCTAGATCTTTTCTTGGCTTTGTATAGCACATGTATATCACTTGAGTTTATTTCTTGTGAGTAGAGGCGTTTGTAAAGCTTGTGTGAGATTTGCTTCGGTTTGAAGTTACACTTGGTCAGAAGATATATCGGTTAAAATGGCTATCATCATTGGAACAACCGAGTTAAATAACACTTTATTAACTTATTGTAATTTTCAAAATAAGATTAATTGACTTTAAGGTCAACAAATGATATAGAAAAAAAATCATAAAAACATGGCTCCATCAATCTCATGTGATTAAAAAAGAAAAAAAAATGTGAGAGTGAATCAAAAATAATTTATTCATTAAATAAAGACAAAAACAAATGATATAGAAAAAAAAAAGAGCATAAAAACGTGACTTCATAAATCTCATGTGATTAAAAAAAAGGAAAAAAATGTGAGAATGAATTAAAAAAAATTATTTGAAATAAAGAAGACATTAAATGATATAAGAAAAAAATATAAGAGCATATATGGAGGGGGCAAAAAATTAACGGAGAGGAAAAAAATTACTTAGCATAAAAGTGTGAGAAGCTCTCACGTTTTTATTTATAAAAACTAGGGGTGTTCACGGTCCGGTTAACTGGACCGTTTGCCTACACAGTGGACCGGACCGAATGCTTCGATTTTTGAAACTTTGGGACCGGACCAGACCAATAAGACACTAAAGACCGGACTGGACCAGACCGTCTTGATCGGGCCGGTCTCGGTCGGTCCATTCGGTCTGTGCTTTACAATGGATTCATCTACTTCATCGAAAAATTTTGGTCGAAAAACTAAACCAAAACAGAATGAGAAGAGAAAAATTAGAGAGAGGGGGGTACAGTAAGGAGGAGAAAAGCATAACAAGGTTGGCGGCGAAGATGGAGAAAAATGGTATGATGGAGGTTGACGATGAATATAGCAAAGACGGTGGAAGTTGTCGGCAAAAATGGTGTGAGAGAGAAAGAGAGAGAGAATGAACTCGTGTGGAGAGGAAATTTTAAGAGAGAGAATGTATATTTTAGAAATATATATATATATGCATACATATATATTTTAAAATATATGTATATATAACAGTGAACAATGCAAAGTAAGAGAGAGAATGTGAGAATAAAGAAAAAAAAAGGAGAAAAACAAAGGAAGGAGGGAATCACGTGGGTGGGTGGGTGGGGGTGAACGGGGGACTGAAGTGATGGGTGCTTGGGTGGTAATATGGGAAAGATAAAAGTGTAAGAAATTTTCTCTCCTTCTAATGTACAAAAGTTGCACATTTTAAAAAATATATATTATATAAATAATAGGTCCGGTCCGGTTTTATAGATGTTTTTAGTTGAAAGACTGAAGACCGAACCGAACTACTTCGGTCTATAAAATTTTGGACCGGACCGGACCGGACCGTTGTATGTGTAAAAACCGAAAAAAATCCTATTTTTTGGTCAGGTCCGGTCGGTCCAATCAATCCGGTTCAGTTCTTGCACACCCCTAATAAAAACGTGAGAACAAATCATATTTTTATAGGTAAAAATGTGACACCATCTCACACTTTTATGAATTGATTTTTTTTTTTTTTTGTAAAATAAACATTTGATATTATATTTTTATAATTAAAAATGTGAAAAAGTCTCACATTTTTATAACAACTCCATTTTTTAAATAAGCTCAAAAATATCATATTTTACAAAATAAATTTTAAAAATATTCTATTTTGACCAAAAACTCCAATGACACGTTATTTTGTTGAAAAAGGAAGTACACCACACTAACACCAAGATCACGTGGGTTTTCAAAAAGATGTCAGGAGATGATCACTTTTTCGAAGATTCTTTCTTTCTTTATGTTTTATTCTTTATTTAATTTATAATTAAATCTCTTCTTTTTAAATTATTTATTTATTTATTTATTTATTGTTTTTGTTTTCTCTCGTATTGAATCCGTTTGAACTCTGATTCAATTCAAATTTTTGGAGCAACTATAGAAATATATTAAGAATATAATTCAAGAGTGTTCTCACAAATTCGGTTTACAGAAGTATTAAGCAAGCAAAAAAAAACTAACAAAAATAATAAAAAAATTAATTTGACCCAAAAAGGTTTTTTTTGAAAATACCACCTAGAAAATTAAATTCAAATGTCAATACTCACCGTATATCTTTTGATGTAATTCTTTAATGCATCACTTTGGTAGCTTAACTTGCTTATAGTTTTTCAAATATAATCTCGAACGATTCGAATAATTTACGAGCAAATGTGTTTTTGTCGAAGGAATAAAGCCAACTAAAACTTAGACTTTACAATCTCCCCCTTTTACTATTTCGAGACAAAACATCATACAGCCTAATATACTTGATAACTTGATCATTATAAGTACGCTATTCCATACGCAATTATAATAACAAAATCAATTCTCACCTATTACAAAATAACTAAGGACTTAAGACATGCCAACAACTTGAATCTCTTAATTAGTTGCTTTAAATTCATGCTTCTCACCTGTATTTCAACCTAAAACAGCAAAACTGAGATAAACCTTTGAGAAGCATCTGGGTTTAACAAAAAGAGTAAATATCACATTTGGTTACTAAACTATTATGAAGTTTTAAAAATGGTCACTCAACTAAAGTTGGTTCCATTTACCCCATTAATACAATAGTTTGGTTTCAATTTCGACACTCCGTTAAAATCCACGGTTAAAATATAACAGGAGTTGGTCATGTGCTACTTTCATGACCAACTCCAGGGGCATTTTCGTCCAAACAATTAAAAAATAACCTTTCCCCCAATATTCTTCTTCTCCGACGACCTTCTTCGTCTCCGGCCGACGACTCTTTGGTGATTCTCTCCATCTTATCTTCTTTCACTCATTTATCTTGATGTACAAAAAGAAGAAAACATGTGCGTGTAGATTAAAAAGTTATATTTGGAAATGGAAGTGAGAGAGAAGAATAGCATAATTGTAATAGTAGCATAACGAAGACCTCAATCTTCTTCTTCTCTGGCGATCTTCTTCATTTCCAGCAGTCTTCTCATCTCCAACCGACGACTCTTCGGTGATTCTCTCTTTCTCTCTCTCATCTTCTTTCACTCATACATCTTGATGTAGAAAAAGAAGAAAACATGTGCATGTAGATTAGAAAGTTAGATTTGGAATTGGAAGTGAGAGATATGAATAGTAGACTCGTAATAGTAGCAGAATGCAAACCTCCAGTCCCCCTTCTTTCTCTCCGCTCTCTGTTCTGTTGAGATTTCTATAGAGAGAAGGATACACAATTACATAACCCTCATATATATATATATATACACACACACACATATATATACATATATATAAAGAGATAAATTAGGGGAAGAGAGAGAAATAATGGAGAAGAAGAATACAACAATGACTGAATGACTTTCATAGAGGTTCGATCCCTTCTGATCTTCCTCCCCCTTCTGCTCCCGGTGTTGTTGTAAGTTTCGTTATTCTCTCTGACCAGTGACTCTTCGGTTACAACGACCATGATTATGCTCGGTTCTTCCTTCGATTAGAGATGCAGTGCGTGTTTCCAATTAGAAACGTATTAAGCTTGAGATTAGAGCACCAACAGTCGTCGACAGTCGAAAGTGAAGAAAATCACCGGAGAAGAAGATTATTGAGGGAAAGGTTATTTTTTAATTGTTTGGACGAAAATGCCCTTAGAGTTGGTCATGTGAGTGGCACATGACTAACTCTCGTTATATTTTAACTGTGAATTTTAACGGAGTGGCCAAATTGAAACCAAAGTATTGTATTAATGGGGAAGATGGAACCAACCTTAGTTGAGTGACCAATTCTAAAATTTCATAATAGTTTAATGACCAAATGTGATATTTACTCTAACAAAAAAAACTAAACAAATATATCTGACAATCCAGCAATTCTAATTTCTCGCATTTCCTTCTCTACCCCCCCTTTATCAATTCTTTTCCCCCTTTTTTTATGAGGAATAGACAAAGGAAAACACAAACAAGTAGGAAAAATAAATTTTCTCCCCCTTAACTACTCCCCTTTACTATTTACTATTTCCCTAAAACATGCGGAATCTATCCCCAATCTCAAGAAACGACAAGGAAATCATGGAAGGTGTTGACCTTGTAGGTCTTAATCTTATTTTGATAATAACAATAAATCAATCATGTGTAATTTAACATGTTCTTGGTTTAAGATTATAGCTTTCTTATTTGGAAAATAAAGAATAACATGATTGCTCAAAGGAAGTTTGACAAGGATCATTCAATCAATATCCAATCAAGTCAACAAAGCTATAGACTAGCAAAAGATCATTTTTATCACACATGCTAGCAATGCATTTCTTGAAGCATAAAAGATCAAGGATCATATGTCAAAGCTTCAAGGGAAAAGCTTCAAGTGAAGAATCAATTTGAAGAAACAAATCGAAGCATTCGAAGACTCACATATTCGGTAATTGAGTATTTACTTAGGATCAATGTAAAGTTTCTTAATTGATTGATTATATAGCTCAAACATGAAGTTACATCATTCTTAGATTGATCAAAATCAAGTTTGAATCAAAATCAAGTTTGAATCAAAATCATTTCAAAACATCATTCTTATAAAAACCGATTTTGAAATAAATTCTTAATAATTTCATATGAATGATTTTTGATACAAAAACTATATTAAAAGTCTTAGAAACCTATGTTTGACATTCCCCAAGCATTGGAATCAATTTTGGAGTCAAAATACAAAAGTTGAAATTTTGCACAAAACCTCCCTACTCCAGAGCAATGTAGTCGACTACATGAAATTGCTGGGAGTCGACTCACTTGAGAAAATATAGCCGTTGGAGATTTCTTGCAAGCCTAGTTTTGGCCTCTAACCACTCCTAACTACCCCAAACGGCCATATTGCTTCTTGGACTATTTATATGACTTCTAAGACTCATTTTGCACAAATTGAATCATTCATATACTCTATTCTTCATTTATCTTCATCATTCAAAGATTCAAGAATTATTTTGATCAATCATTAATCTTTTGAGCTATATCATCTTGATCAAATAAGATAACTCTAGTGCATGTGAGCTTCAATTGTATTCTTAAAAACACTTGAGAGTTGTTATTCATTGGTGTGAGTCACCAAACAATTTGTATTAAATTATGAGAGGTAAATCTCATAGAAAAACAAGAAGGTAAATTCTTGTTTAGCATTTTTGAGAGGTAAATCTCATAGATTAGCAAGAGGGGTTTTGTGTGAATACTGTGGTCAAGCAATATTTGTAAAGAGTGTGTGAGAGAGGATACACTTGTAGTGGTTTGATCTTCATCGGGAAGGAGATTGATTTTAGTGAAAATTCTCGAGGAACTAACCGAGTGCGGATTATGGTTTGGTAAACCAAAACCGTGTGGACAAAAAGTATTGGACTTCAAATCGGTTCAATCTTTCTAACTCAATCTCTTTATTTACTTGATATATTTATTGATTGAAGTTGCATTATATTGTTGCTTGTTCTTGGGATTGATTGTTTTCCTTGATAAACTTGTTTTGTTAAATTGTTTTACTTAAACATTTTGAAAAAGTTTTTAATTCCGCATTAAAGTTTTTAAACCCTATTCACCCCCCCTCTAGGGTTGAAATCCGACCAACAAGGAATACACGAAAAATAGTGAAATAGGAAAACCATCTATCTCTAACTCACAAAGAAAATTAGTTTAGAAATTCAAAGTAAAAATTTGTCAAACAAAAATAATTTTAGTAAAACTTAACATGCATTGCTATGTACATATATCAATTCCGAAAATTATCAATTAAGATAAAAAAGTTGTGATTTTCATTAAATTGATACATGTATTATGGCCAAAAAATGATAATCAACTAATAATCATATATACGCCAAGCAACACAAATATATCCCGTTGTGTATTCAAATTGGATCATAAAAAGTGCAATTTGAATAAACATAGGTCTTGAAAAAATTCTTACACCCATATGAGTGAAAAATTGTAAAACTTCTAAGTCATTAGATTTTTAACTATTTCTCCCTCAAAAGCAATCTTTTCTCTCAAATATGCAATTTATTTTGCATTTAATCGATTATATTTTTATGCAAGTAATCATTCAATTTTAATGGAGGCTTTCACACGTAGTGGATGCCAGCTATACACCATTTCGGAGTTATAGTTATCCTTTGACTATGGTAGCCATTTTCCATCCACTCTATCTCCAAAACTCACAGCATATATTCACAACACTTAAACTACTTCTCCCTAAATAATCCATATATAGGAGCTTATGAATTTTCAATTTAAAGAATCATATTTAACCCATGTAATTATTCAAATATTATAATATAGATCATGCAGTGTAGTGTGTGAGATATACTAGCATACTCTTATGTGATTGAAATAACATACTACCTCTTTTAATCAATTAAGACAATAAGTACATATATCTTAAATTAAGTATTAAAAAAAATCACAAGATATCCGAAATTGAAAAGTAACAAACACATTGCATGCAAGTAAAAAAAATAGTATGAATTTCAAATAGTTTAGCAAATTTCTCAACGAAAATCCAAACAAGTATAGAAACCAGGACCTAAGCAACGAGCTAAAACCAAACCAATCCTATACGAAACTACTTAGCATAGCCAACCAACCGACCCCTCATATGTTAGGCGAACTCTTAGTCACCTAAGTGGGTAAAACGGTCCCCCTTAGGAACCCAAACTTGTGAAACCCCAGGAGTTCTAATCTTCCTATATCCCACAAATTGCTTACCTCTAAGACCACCATCAAAACGTAAAGCCTTAAGTTCATTGATAATCCTAGTAGATTCAGAAACTAGAATTCTAACCACATCCTCAAAACTGAGAGATTTATTCTTTGGTTTGGGTTTGAATCTAGTGGGGATAGACTTTGGCGAATTTTTTTAAACGACTCCCTTGCTCGCGAACAAAACTCTCTTAAGTGACCCTTGTGATTGCATACTCACACAAAAAATGTTGTGGTAGAGTGTGCTTAAACTTCCATTTGTGAAAGGGAATCTGTCTTTAGAATTTTAATAGCTTGAGGTTGCTTAGTAACATGCATATCCGTGGTAATAAATATGAGATGATTATCAAGTTTTCCATGTGAATAATAAGTCGACCCAAAGGAAGGCCTATTATTTGACAAGATTTGTCATCTATATTTGATTACTGCATGGAGATGACCAATTATAAGTTCATGCTTTTGTCTAAAGACTATATATTAATGTCATGTTAGGTATCTCGCGATAGGGACCCACCATGGATAATTTGGATAATTATGTCATGCATATTTATTGTCTGGTCTATGTTATGACGTGTATATTAATTGTAAGCTTGTAATTTTATATTTTATTATTTATTCTATTTCTAGTTTTGCTTAATATATATCTACCAATATAAATTCAGTATCGATGCTTAACAGCTTTAACTTTAAGAATTAGAAAGATAACATTGTAATTGTTCTTACTTTCATAGATTTCTTGACTTTTTACTTCAAACAAAACGGTGTCATGCTTTCACATATAAGAGCTCCCTTTAGAAGAAAATGATTCATAGATGTGGCAATGTTCTAACTGCAGTAGTCTTAAGATCATGAAACATTCCATTCCAGAAACTTTTCGAGGCTCTATGAGAAAATTGCTACTTAGTTTTTTAAGGAAATTAAAGAAACGAAACGAAACGAAAAGCTTGAAGCAAGTAACCTTTTGGCTAGTTATGTTTCAATAAATAAGGAATAAAGAAAAAGGGATCGTAAGGGGGTATATTATAAAAATGTCTAACATCGCTTTCAAACTAAAGGCACTAAAGTGAGGCCTGTCTGATGACTTGCTCATGCATCTGGTTCTTATTTCTCTTATTGCATTATACAGTCGATTTACGGTGAGTTACTATACTCATAAGGATAAAATGTCTCTTAATGATCTCATATCTCTCTATGTGCAAGAAGAAAAAAGGATTGGACGAGAAATGACATAAAGTGCTCATCTAGCAACTCCCTCTACAATATTAGAAAAAAAAGGACAAAAGTTAAGAAGTTGTAGTTGGAAGAATACCATAGAAATTGCAAAAGAAACATGATGAGAAATTTGTCTGTTACTTTTATAAAAAAATGATAGATACATGAATATTCCAAGTACGCCACTTAACGTGTAAAGTACAATATTCTTCTCATTAAGGCATGTTTTGTAGTTAATTTAAGTTATGTACATGTGATTACTTGGTAGGTAGGTTATGGGGCTACTATTCACATAAGTGTGTCTAGAGGTTAAATGTGGAGCCAAAAGTCAATTGATGCTGAATGACTCATCTATGAAGGCGGTGGCCAAACATTTACAGTTGAGGTTGTAAGGATTTTTAGGTTGTTATTAAAGACTAAGTATATTTTGGATTTGGGAGAAACTTATGTGGTACAGTCATTTAGATAGAATTTATATTTTCACTTGAACAAATCCGGTTATTCTTGTACATTTGGAACTAGAAAAGTTAGTTTTTTTCAAGATTCAAATATTTTTCTATTGGTTTTTTAATTAATAACTCATATATGAATACACTTGTCAAAAAAAAAATATGAAGATCAACTTATAATACATACTAGCTCTCCGTCTTTTAAGTTGGTTGGTTAAAGCCTTCTTGGTCCTAGAAATGTCAAACGGATCTTCCTCGTTATCCCTCTGCATAATTTTTCTTCTTCTTTTCTATTCTTTGTATCATGAAAATCAAAAAGCCAAGAACAGTGCAAATTCCTAATTCTGAAAATTTTAATAAAAAAATTAGTTATTTCATCATCAAACAGTTTGCCTAGAACTTCAAAATCATCTCCAAAATTTATCCTTTTAATCAACGGCTTTTTTTTTATTGAAATAAAAGATATTAAAATAAAAAATGAAGAGGAGAACTACTTACACAAATTATAGTGAGGTACGGTTGTTAAAGCATGATTTGTATCTAGAGAAAAATTCCAACCGCAAAATGGAGAGTTTGTTAAAACTTGAATTTTGGTGTGGCTTTGTGAGAGAAAGAAGAAAGAAAATTAGTGAGACAGAGGTGAGAGACAAGCACATCCGGAGACAGAGCGCCTATAAGTTAAAAATTGGTTTTATTTTATGTAATGGGTTAAATGAGTACACAGTAAAAAATTAACTGGGGCCCGCTCTATTCCCAACCTTTGTTTGAATTCAATATGATGCTTAACATCACTAACTTCAAGAATTAGAAAGAGAATATTGTGATTGTTCTCGCATTCATAGATTTCTTGACCTTTTACTTTGGACAAAATGATGTCATGCTTTCACATATAAGAACTCCCTTTAGGAGAAAAGGATTTGTAGATGTGGGACTGTTCTAATTACACGAGTTGTAAGATCATGAAACGTTCCATTATGAAAACTTTTCGAGGATCTATGAACAAATTGCTACTTAGTTCCTTAAGAAAGTTAATTTTGTTTTTTTTTGCTAAAAATAAGAAAGCATAAGCAAGTAACCTTTTGGTTAGTTGTGTTTCAACAAGGAATAAAGAGAAAGGGAACATAAGAGAGTATATTATGAAAATGTCTAACATCGTTTTCAAACTAAAGGTACTAAAGTTAGGATTGTCTAATGAGTTGCTCGTGCATCTGGTTCTTATTTCTCTTCTTGCACAAGACAGTCACTTTACGGTGAGTTACTATACTCATATGGATAAAATGTCTCTTAATGATTTCATATCTCTCTATAGGCATACATCATACTTAGGATTTGATGATGTGGATTGAAGTGCTGGATAAATTTAATATATTTCATTTTTAATGTATAATTAGGATCATAAAACGAATTAAAATACTCGTGTTCGACTCGAGATTGTTTGAGTAGAAGCTTGTTCAAAATTTGCTTGTGATATAAACAAATGAAGTTCAAATATATTATGGAGGGCGACATGCTAATAAGTTCAGCGTGGTGAGTTTTATCTAAAACTTTGTAAAACTATCTTAAAATCAATCTACATGAGCTTTGTTTAGTTAAAAGCTTAATTGAGCTTGGCTCAAGAGTTAAACAAGATAAACTTAATAATATTAGTAAACTGAAAATGTTTTTGTTGGATGGGGTTATAGCATGTTTTACATGCATCAGTTTCCCCTTCAAGTTAGTGTAATTCACACAAATTAGTCTAAGATAGTAAATTTTCTTGTAGTAAATTACCTCATTAGCAAAATAAAAAAATGAAAAACAAATAAAAATTACAGTTGGTCTTGCACCAATTTAATTAACCAGAATTATCAATATATTTTGTCAATTTAACCCTTAACCTATTGTTTAATAGACTAGTTTAATACACTAATTTTTTTGAGTTAATTTCTCCATTAGCCTCTAAACTATTGTTTATACACCAATTTAACTTTTAAATGGTGTTTATTTGGTTTGTTCGGGGTATCAGCTTGTTATCAAGATTATTGAAGGAAAGGAATCTCTGCCGTCGTCATCGTTCAACCCTGTAAAAAGTTTCTGGACAAAAATTTGGAGTGTAGATACATCGTATCTCCAAAAATCAAACACTTCCTCTGGCGGCAGTGGCGGAGCCAGGAATAATTTTCAGGGGGGGCCAAAAAAAATTTAAGCCAAATTAAATTTAATAATTATGTTTACAGACTAATTTTTTACTAGAATACTTCTCCATTCTATTTCAATATTTCGAAAAAGTTAAAAATGATATACTAAAATTAATCATATCTTTTGAAATATCTTTTGATATATAATCCAAAAAAAAATAGAGACTGTGTTTCAGAAAAAAAAAAAATAAACGATAGTGAAAAACAGCTACTTGAAGGAGAAAGGGGAGAAAATGAAAACTTAGCATATATTACAAACTTTCACCTTCAACTTATAATGTTAATTGCACAGACACCCCCGCGCATACCCCTCACCAAACGCTGCTTTCTTGACTTATATTGCATCCCCTGCCCCTAAACTTGTAAGCTAATTGCATAATGGCCCCTCAACTTTCCCTTCCCACACATAGACCCCTGTACTCTCTGAAAATTTACGAAAAGTCCAGGTGGGGCCATGGCCCCACCTGGCCCCCACGTGGCTCCGCCCCTGTCTGGCGGATGATCCACAATGCATTGGCCTTGAGAGAAAACTTGTTCGTTAGGAGGTGTTCGTCCTTCCCGGTTTGCCAAATTTGTTTCAATGAAGCTGAATCAATCGAGCACTTGTTATTTAGGTGTGACCATACACCTCGGGTGTCGGAGATGGCAGGTTTAAACATGAGTCTAATATGTTTCGACTTCTAATTTCATCAACTGTCGTAAGGGGGTTGCCTATGTCCCAGCTTTGCTCTTAAAATGTGCCACTTTGTGTTAGTTCATGAATGCCAGAAACAAATTCCTTTTCCCAAATGAAGCTATTAATTTGGCTAAAATAGTTGAAGCAACTTTTGATAGCTTGGTAATTTTGTAGATTTGGCTGTCTCGTGGTCGCCTCCCCTGTCTAATCTTTTGAAATTCAATTGTGATGCTGTTGTAAAGGGCAGTGATGCTGCGTTCAGCTGTGTTTTGAGAGATGAGAATGGTAATTTGTTGAATTGTTTGGGAGTAGAATGATTGTTTCTTACGTCTTGATGGCCGAAGCTTTTGCCATTAGAGAAGCATGCATCTTTTGCCTTAAGGCGGATCTTTCGAATATCTTCTTAGAAAGTGGCAATGCCTCCGTCATAGAGTGGTCTTCTCCCCCTGATTCAGCTTCCCCCTGGGACTGCGCCATCATTATCTCGAATATTATTGGCCTTGCCTCCCGCCTCAATGCAGATTTCCCTTTCATTCGAAAGAATGCTAATTCGGCAACCAATTGGTTGGCTCGTGATGTTCTTTGTAATGGCCCTATTTATTGTGCTCCAGTTAGCTTGCCTTATCCTTTGTCTTTGATTTTGCAGGAAGATGATCAGGGGCGTTTGGTGGAGAGCTCTGGGGTTACTTTTGTAGGGTGGTGTTTTTCTTTTTTGGTTGTTTTGCGCACTTGTTGTTTGAGCCTGCTGTGCAGGCTTTCTTATATCAATAATAATAATAATAATAAAAAAATTAACTATTAATCAAGTTAATTTAGTCTTAAAACTATTGCATTTACATCAATTTGTCTCCTCATCTTATTTCAATACGCGCGTGAGAAATGTCTATAAGCGT
The DNA here is from genome assembly GCA_021464415.1 of Lonicera japonica. Classification (NCBI taxonomy): domain Eukaryota; kingdom Viridiplantae; phylum Streptophyta; class Magnoliopsida; order Dipsacales; family Caprifoliaceae; genus Lonicera; species Lonicera japonica. Next base: position 29,052,689 of record CM038471.1, on the reverse strand, counting down.
AGTGAGATTTGTCAAGAAAAAAAAATTCATGACTGACTTCAATATTATTCTAACAATTCATGATTTATGTCCACTGTTTGAACCACATCAACTATTCACCCGCAAACAATATATAGTCATGAAACCCTAGCCTACAGGGTCGTCTATTTGTTCACTGGATCCTTACGAGGGATCGATCTATTTAGTAAGAGATCATGTATTTGTTAAAAAAAAAAAAAAGCAATATATAGTCATGGATGTAGGGGCCGGGCCAAATTGCGTAAATTACAATCTTGCCCATACCAATAAAATCTCACCATGATTAAAACTACTAAAATATGTTTGACTTTGGTTTCCACTTATAATGCTGATTTTGAGTTTAAGTATTAAAAGATCGTTTTTAGACTTTGAATAACATTTTTGAATGGGTGTTAGGTTTCCGTCCAGTTTACGATTGGTATTTCAATTTTTACCTTTGAAACCTAACTTAGTAGTATAACTAAGTTAGGGCTACTGAGTTATCGTGTCCAAAATTAATTCCCTATATTCCATTCATCACCTCGTTAATTCCCCCTCTCACAAATCTCACCCCAATCTTCTTTTCTATCCCTAAAACAGTTTTATTCTTTCTGCAGCACATCCGATCGGTGATTTTTCTACTGTCTCCAACTAATCCAATCAAACCCTTAGTCTTCACCGTAAGAAACAGATTTTTTTACCAAATCACCTAGCTTTTTTATTCATCAAATCAAGAGGCAATTTCAAAAATCTAAAACTCCGTTTAATAATAACATAAAAAATGATAACAAAAACAATTAATTTGGGTAAGAAGACGAAAGATAAGTTAAGGGATGTGAAATTAACTCTTACTTTTTAACTTCTTCCATGAAAATATTTTCATTGGGTGTGAAGAAAAAATTCTTATAAAACATAAAAGATAACAAAAGACGTATGCTCAAAAAATTAAGTATGAGATGGACCATCTCACTTCATTCTTTAACTAATTTTTCATCTTCACATCAAATTTTAATTTTTTTTTTAAATCAAACGGAATCTAAATTTCTTATTCTTCGGATCAAAGCAAGCAATCAATTTTTCAGACTTCCCATCCTCCACAGGTTGCTTGGTATAACTGTAAATAGACCCATTAGCATGGGTCCCCGTAAAAGGTCCGTTAATGGAACACCCCTTAATATATAATACGAAAATACACGTTAGGAGGCACATCATGTAATTCGGACCTCTTTTGGTCTAATTTCGTTCAAGAAAACCTAGTTTGAGAATTAAAGAGAGAATTTTTTTTTATAAAATTTAGTAGAGATGACCTTTATTATGAGTAAATAATCTCTACAAAATTTTATCAGAAGATTCAAACTAGAAATGGGTGAGAAGATAATCTAAAATTTAAATGGTTGAAAATAAACAAATGAATCAATTTTTTATTACGGCCACGTACGGTTTGAATTTTTTGATGAAATTTTGTGAACATGATTTACTCATTGTAAAGATCATCTCTACCAAATTTTATGAAAAAATTATCCGTTTGGTTCTCGAACTAGACCCCCTTAAACCGAATTGGACCGAAGGCGTAACGGAGAGGAACCAAGTTCCTCTAATTCTACCCTTTTCCACGCAATTGTGTTGAGATCTCAATCTTGTTCTTTAGAATCAAATCTTAACCTCAAGGGGTTGGTCTACTGGCTTCGGCCTGAGGCTAAAGGCTCTTAGCAGCCGATCTCAGGTTCGAATCCTGGCAGCACCAACACCTTGGGGCCAGCCATCACTCATGGAGAACGGACTGATGACGATTAGTCGGACCGAAGGTGCGGATACCCCGGGGCACGGCCAAAAAAAAAAGAATCAAATCTTCATCAGTGAGTTTTACCCTTAAAATCTTGTAATCATTGATGGAGGAATCATAACCAAAACCCAATCTTGTATGAGCAATGTTACACTTACCGGGTATTTTTACCGGCATACATAATATGAGTTGTACCTTATACAACATAGGTACAACCAATTTAATGCACATGATAAAAATAAATGGTAAGATTTATTGGTAAAAACGCATTTTTTTATCTTTTTTTTGACAATTCCTTTAATCAAATTAAACTTGGATAATGAATTACAGGTCCTGGACACAACACAATGAGGAAATCATCAATCTCCCATATTAAAGCTATGCAGAACAAGCCGTTAGCAGTCGCAATGATCTTAGAACAAATTTTTTCTTCCCATTCTTCAGAAGCCGCTAATGGAAGCTTATGGTACACACTTGGCATTGAACTCGCAGTAGTCTATGAAATTGACGTTAGTTGTATTCTGCTCCTCCTCCTACACCTAGCCAGGGTGGTTGTTAGCGACCCTATTCGTAATCTATATCTATATCTATATTATATATAAAAGTACGAATAACTTTAAGTGTTTTTCTCTCTTTTTTTTGTATGGACAAATATACTCTTTTATTCTAAAATTAAAATCTCCACCTCAAAATGAAAATTTATTCTACTAATCACGTTGTACTACTCAAAATAAAATGATGTATTTTATGTTTTCTACTCAAAATAAAATTATAAATATTGTTTTCTACTCAAAATGAAATTCACAATAGTATCAAATTACTCTACTAATGAAAAAAATTATGTATTTTATGTCTTCTACTCAAAATGAATTTCACAATAGTATCAAATTACTCTACTAATGAAAATCATGTATCAAATTATTCTACTAATGATTTTATGTCTTCTACTGAAAATAAAATTATGAATTTTATGTTTTCTACTCAAAATGAAATTCACAGTAGTATCAAATTACTCTACTAATAAACTTCTACTCAAAACAAAATTCACAATAGTATCAAGTTACTCTACTAATGAAAATCACGTATCAAATTATTCTACAAAAGAAAATCACGTTCTACTACTCAAAATAAAATTAAAACAAAATTATGTCTTTTATTCCTTTTATTCTACTCAAAATTGAATTAAAATTTTACTCAAAGTAAAATTAAAGTCTTCTACCCAAAATGAAATTCATGATGGTACTATTCAAAATAAAATTAAAATAAAATTATGTGCTCAACTCAAAATGAAATTCATGACGGTATCAAATTATTCTACTCAAAATCAAATTTTGTCTCGATTGTTTGCTTTCAAAAATCAAATTCTTCAAGCATCAAATTTGATTATTTTCAAAGTTCTTAATTCACCCGTTGCTAACTCTTCAAATTCTCGTGTTGTCAAATTTTATTATACTCTAAATTCTTATTAATAACAATGGTATCATATTAATTTGGTTTTAAAGTATACTTATTTTAGTTTGTGTACTCTTCCAATTATATTACATCTCTTACAACAATCCTAATAATTAATTTGGTTTACACTCTACTTATTTTAGTTTCTCTACTCTTCCAATGATATTGCATCTCTTACAATACATTCTAATTTATTTCAACTAGAATTTCAATTTGCAAACTTATATATATACACACATAAGCCATATCAAAAAACACAAGATAGATTATCAGCTTCTCGAGATATATACGGTTTGTTCTCTCTCTTCGTAAATATTATTATTATTGTTGTTGTTGTTGTTGTTGTTGTTGTTGTTGTTGTTGTTGTTGTTATAAACGAATCATATTTCATGAAACAATAGTTCAACAGAACAATGGATATTGGTTAGTGTTTTTTTTAATGGTTGATAATAGTTCTCTTTGCGTACAAAGAATGTGGTCTACAAAGAAATCTTGCACTCATGTATATATGTTGCTTTTCTTTCCTCCCATATCACATTTATTCAACCATATAATTAATAAACCTTTACTAATACAAATACTATTCTTGCAGGTAACAATGATCCCCGATGAAAAAATAATCACAAAGCCTCACCCCCAAATTGTAAGCTGCTTGCGTACACTTTAAATTTAATTAATTTCTTCATCTATTGGTTAAACCAAAAATACAATTAATTAAGCTAATAACAAATATACTAATTTTATAATATACTTCAATATAGGTTTATGCTTGGCCACCCGCATAAATTTGGCGCAACAATTTTAGTACACCTAATTGATTATACCATTCTCTTACAATTTTAAATTACCTTCTACGCTTGATATTATTGTTTTTGGTTTATTTGTTATATATTTATCAAGCTTTTGCTTTGGATATAACTTTTTTTTACTTCATTGACTAATTATTTTTACATATTTATTACTAAGACTAATAACTTTTATCAGATATTAAAGCCATGTGCAACGCACGTGCACAAGACCTAGTAATAATAAAAATCAAGAAACTGTTATTAGGTATGAGAAGAAGCTCAAGAAAAAGGGGAAAGGAAAAAAATGTTGGAGTGACAAGTTTGTTGGGTATCAATTAATTTGATTTAATTAGACTTTAGATACATGGGTAAAAATAAAAGAAAATTATAATTTTAAACAGTGACAGGACGGAACCCTAAAAATGGTACTCAAAGTATAAGACAGTGAGTGGATGGAACCTTAGAAAAAGTCTAAAAAATTATCTTTTAGTACTTAAACTTAGAATCAGCATTATGAGTAGTACCCAAAATCAAAAAAACCAAAACCGCTAACTTATATATTCGGGTAATAATAGAGGGAAAATTAGATGTATGGACCAAGTTGACGCAATTGATAATTCAAGGGCTAAAATCACACAAAGGATAATAATAAGAGCATCTTTATTGCAATGACCCAATATACTAAATTTGACATAATCAGTCCATATTGCACAACTTGTGACCTTAATATGTTAATATGATAGGCTAAATATTAAAGAAATGCTAAATTTAGCACCTGACAAAGTATTGCCTCCCTAATTAGCTAATTATGGAAAAGAAAATATGTTTTTGTATCAAACTTTTGGTTATTCCCCTTCCGTTGTATTAAAAAACCTCCTTGACGATATGAATGGGAAGGAGGAGGCTAGATTACTAGGGAAATTATGTAATGAGACTATTTATATGAAATAATATGCTAATTGTTTTTATTTCTATTAAAAATAAATAAATAAAGTATTGCCTCGCTCGATACACTGAATATAGCAACTTATCCTACCATTTTAACATTTATAATAAAAATGGTCTAATAAGGGGCATATAAATCCAAAAGAATAGGTTTTTCTTTTTTCTTTTTTTTTACAAGCAATAATTCAATAATAAACAAATATTACATTTTTTTTTCATTAATAGACTACAACCACTACTATCATAAAGGGTGGATACACAATTACTACAAACAAGTGCATTCTAATAAAAAATTTAATACGATATTTATGTAAATCGAATACGTGACTAAAGAGCAAAAAGAAAAAGAATGCCGATCAAGAGAGAAGGTGGAAGGCATCCGCCATAAGAGCTTGGGGATCGACATCTGAAGATTTGGCTTTGTATAGGAATCATATTCTTATTAGGTTTTATATTGTCCAATTCTTAATTGACTTTGTATTGTCTAACTCCTAATTAGATTTGTATTATCCAATTTGTAGTACGATTTGGCTTTATGCAATCCTAGACCATATGATTTATACTCTATAAATAGATCCCTTATCATAGGTTTTATTTAATGAGTTGTGTTATATTATTTTACTAGCTAGATTAGAGAGTATATTTGAGAAATAATATTGAGAGCTCTAATTGGCAGCTAGGGTTTGTTTTGTGCGTTGTACTCAGAATTAGTCTTATCAATAATAGCTATCACCCGGTAGATTAGTGGCGGTTTTGCCGACACCACCTAATTGCTTGCGTGTTTGGTTAGTTATTTTTTTTAATATCTTGTTTTTCATATTGCTTGAATATCAGTGGTGCTTGTTTCTTTAATTATTGTACGCATAATTGTCCGATCGGTCCTACGCTTGTGCTAAGGCTTGTTCTAGCAGTATTTTAGCATAACAATTTAATATTAGAGGAAGGTTTATTCTTTGAGATAATTGTGTCATAGTTAGAGATGTCTACTGTTGGCACATCGGAAGGGGGTGCCAAGGCGGCAGATACACCACCTTTGAAGGGGGTGTTTGCTCCTAAGGTGACGGCTAGGGTCAAATTCGATATAGAGAGATTTGACGAGAAGAAGACGGATTTTGCGATGTGACAGTGTCAAATGTCCGACATCCTTGTCCAACAAGGTTTGCACAGAGCATTGTTGGGGAATAAAGCTAAGCCCAATGAGTGGTCCGACGCCGATTGGGCTGAGTACGATAGGCAGACATGTAGTATAATTTGTTTACACCTTGCTCCAAACGTGATGTACTATGTGATGCGTGAAACATCTACCTCGGTAATTTGAAAGAAGCTCGAGGATCAGTATATGACGAATAGTATCGAGAATCATCTGTACTTGAAGAAGAAGTTATTCTAGTAAGTACATCCATGAACGATCATTTCGATGGGTTCAACAAGATAATCTCAGATTTGTAGGGGTTAGACGTCGAGATTAATGATGAGGACAAGGTGATTTTGCTTCTTAATTCGCTCCCGGAATCCTATGATCATCTAATCACCACACTTATTCATGGGAAGGAAAATGTGACCTACGATTTGGTATCGTCGGCCGTCTTGGCTAATGAAAAATATTTGAAGAAGAGAGGATAATCCAACTCAGATGCGCTATTCATTAGGGGGAGAAGTGATGAGAAGAAACGGGAAAATCGGAAAAAGTCGCGGTCGAAATCTTGGAGACCGGCTGACAAGAGTAAGATAATTTGTCACAAATGCAAGAAACTTGGACACTTGCGTCGGGAGTGTCCAAATAGAACCAATGGCGGTGGAGAGAATAAAGGTGCGGTGGAGAACGCGAACGCGGTAACGGCACCAAAAGATGAGGACTTCAAGAGTATGTTGGTTGTGACTTCACGGGTTAGCTCTTCGAGCGAGTGGATCTTGGATAGTGGGTGCTCGTATCACATGTGCCCAAACCAGAAATTGTTTCATACTTTCACTGAGCTTGACGGAAGCAAGATTTTGATGGGTAACGACCATGCGTGTAAAACAATAGGGATTGGTACGATCCAACTAAAGATGCACGACGGGGTAGTATGTACTCTTAGTGATGTCCGGTATGTTCCTGATCTGAAGAAAAAATTGATCTTTTTAGGGGTTCTTGATTCCAATGGGAATTGTGTAATACTCGAGGGTGAAAATTTGAATGTTCTCTCCGGGGCTATGGTTGTGATGCGAAGAAAGAATAGGGGTAATCTCTATTTTCTTCAAGGAAGCACAGTGACTGGGTTTGCTTCGGTTATGACTAAAGAGACTAACACGACGAAGTTATGGCATATGCGATTGGGTCATGCTGGGGAGAAGGCTATGACGCTGTTGAGTAAGCAAGGGCTACTTGAGGGTGCGAAAAACTGCAAACTAGAGTTTTATGAGTATTGTGTGCTTGGAAAACAGACTCGGATAAAGTTTGGGACAGCGGTACATTACACGAAAGGAGCACTTGATTATGTGCATATGGATATCTTGGGGCCGACAAAGACTCAATCCTGGGGTGAAAATCATTACTTTGTGACTTTTATTGGTGATTACTCAAGAAGAACTTGGGTCTATCTCATGAAGCATAAGGACCAGGTCTTTGATGTGTTCTTAAAGTGGAAGGCAATGGTTGAAAATCAGATTGGTAGAAAAGTTAAAGTGCTCAGGTCAGACAACGACGGGGAGTACACTTGTGATCGTTTTAAGGATTTCTGCCAACGAGAAGGTATCATTCGCCACTTCACGGTCAAGGGTATACCTCAACAGAACAAAATAGCAGAGAGGATGAATCGTACGCTCCTTAAAAAGGTGCGGTGTATGCTTTCTAACGCCAAATTGGATAAGCAGTTTTGGGCTGAAACCTTATCCTACGCTACGTTCTTGGTTAATAGTGTGCCATGCTCGGCAGTGAAATACAAAACACCTATGGAGGTGTGGACCGGATCTTATGCTAGTTACGACAACATCACATTTTTGGCTGTCCGGCTTATTATCGTGTTCGTGATGAGAAAATTGACCCTAGGGCTCGTAAGGCAATATTCTTAAACTCTTGTGATGGGATTAAATGTTACAAATTGTGGTGTCTTCAAAGCAAGAAGATTGTGATTAGTAAGGATGTGACGTTTGACAAGGCGTCTATGCTCAAGATGACCTTGTTGACAAACGGTGGTTCTCCAATTTCGGTTGAAAAGGAGAACAAGGCGAGCGAGATGGTGGTGAAAACGAAAGTGACTACTTTAGTTAATACTTGGGTTACGAATTCGGTGGAGGAGTCTAACGAGGAAAAGACGACTCCCGATGAGAATTCGGAGATTCCGGTAGTGGAATCGGGTCAACAACAAACAACATTACTTTGGCTAGTGGAAGGGAGCCTAGGGCTCGACGTGCACCGGTTTGATATGAGTATGAAGACATGGTGGCATACGCTTTAGTAGGTTACTTGGATGAGCCGACTTCGTATCAGAAAGTTATGAATTCTAGCGAGAATGCGAAGTGGAAAGCGGCTATGGAAGATGAGATGGAGTCTCTCCGAAAAAATCGAACTTGGAAACTATGCGATTTGCCGAAAGGGAAGAAACCTATAGGGTGTAAGTGGGTTTTCACTAAGAAAAATGGGACTTTAGGGTCCGATGTTCGTTCCAAAGCAAGGTTGGTAGCCAAGGGTTATGCGCAAAAGGAAGGGGTAGATTATAATGAAGTGTTCTCTCCAGTTGTGAAGCACACCTCAATACGAGCATTGTTGGCTATGGTGGCACAATTTGATCTCGAACTTGAACAACTCAATGTCAAAATTGCGTTCTTGCATGAGGACCTAGAGGAAGAGATTTATATCTCTCAGCTAGAGGGATTCAAAATTGTTGGTAAAGAAAATAGTGTGTGCAAACTTCTGAAGTCGTTGTACGGATCGAAGCAGTCTCCGCGTCATGGTACAAGAGGTTTAACACGTTTATGATCACGCAGAAGTTTACTCGGAGCGAATTTGATCATTGTGTTTACTTCAATAGGCTCTATTTACTCCTATACGTTGACGATATGCTCATTGCTTCCCGGAACTTGGTGGAGTTCGACGTATTGAAAGCTTAGTTAAGTAAGGAGTTTGAGATGAAAGATTTGGGTGGAGCGCGAAAAAATTTGGGGATGGAGATCGTACGAGATAAGAAGAGGGGAGGATTGTGTCTTACACAAACTCAATACCTTGAGAAAGTGGTTGCTCGATTCGGGATGAAAAACTCAAAGCCGGTGAGTGTCCCGTTAGCACCGCACTCCAAACTATTGTCAACGATGGCTCCTAACTCCGAGGAAGAGGTGGAGTACATGGCTCAAGTTCTTTATGCAAATGTGGTTGGGATTTGATGTATGCCATGGTATGCACTCGACCGGACATTGCTCAAGTTGTAAGCATTGTTAGTAGGTATATGGCAAACCTTGAAAAACTGCATTGGCAAGCCATTAAGTGGGTTCTATGATATCTTTGGGGTACAATGGACAAATGGTTGGTATTTGAAAAATCTGGAATGTCAACTATTGAAGGTTTTGTGGATTCGGACTACGCCGGCGACCTAGACAAGCGGAGATCGACTACCGGTTATGTGTTTACATTAGGTAGCGGTCGGTTGAGTTGGAGGTCGATGATTCAAAGTATGATAGCGTTGTCTACCACGGAAGCAGAATATATTGCGGTAACGGAGGCGGTTAAGGAGGCCATATGGCTCCGTGGTTTAGTTAGTGATTTTGGTTTGAAGCCGAAAAAAGTGGTGGTGCACTGTGACAGTCAGAGTGCAATTTACTTGGCGATGAATCAAGTTCATCATGGAAGAACCAAGCATATTGATGTCCGATATCACTTCATTCGAAAAATTATTGAAAACAATGTTGTAAATCTAGTTAAGATAGGCACCAAAGATAATCCGGCAGATATGTTGACAAAGGTTGTCACGTTGGCCAAGTTTAAGCATTACTCGACGTTGGTCAATATCCTTCGGTGTTGATGCCCCTCGGGGGGGCGGTGGTCCTAAGGGATTGGCGAGGGTGATAGTGTCTTATTCGATGATTTGATCATGGTGGAGTGCATTGGGGTCTTGTGGAACATCGCCAAGGTGGAGAATTAAAGATTTGGCTCTGTATAGAAATCCTATTCCTATTAGGTTTTATATTGTCCAATTTTTAATTGGCTTTGTATTGTCCAAATCCTAATTGAATTTGTATTATCCAATTTGTAGTAGGATTTGACTTTGTGCAATCCTAAATCATATGATTTATACTCTATAAATATACCTCTTGTCATAGGTTTTATTTAATGAATTTTGTTATATTATTTTACTAGTTAGATTAGAGGTATATTTGAGAGATAATATTGAAGCTCTAATTGGCGGCTAAGGTTGTGCGTTGTACTCAGAATTGTTCTCATCAATAATAGCTATCACCCGGTGAATTAGTGGCGGTTTTGCTGACACCACCTAATTGCTTGCGTGTTTGGTTAGTTGTTTTCTTCTTTAATATCTTATTTTTCGTATTACTTAAATATAAGTGGTACTTGTTTCTTTAATTATTGTACGCATAAATATTTAAATTGATTTCATTCAATATTTTTATCCCCTAAAATTACGGATCCAGGAAGTCCCAAAATACGCGGTTTCGCCTATTAAGGAAAGTGGGGACCACAACACAAAACGCTCGACATTTGTAATCAGCGCACTAAAACCTCCCCTCCTTATCGTGCTCACCCCGCGCATTTTAGCCAGTAGCCCCCCAATAATTCCCTTTTGAAGGCTTCAACCTTATTGAATTCTGTTTTGTCAGTTAACACAAAACAAGAGAGAGAAAACATTTTCTAGAGAGAGAAACAAAAACATCATTTGTAGAAAATGAAATCCACCCAACTCGTTGAACATCATTCATTGTATCTAATTTTATCAGCCAAGATGATTCGCGTGTGATTAATATTTCATTTTTCTCTTCTCAATATATATATATGTGTGTGTGTGTATAATTTTGTATTTGTAATAACGATAATGATATGATGAGATGGAGGGAATGATGGATAATGGAGTTGTTGATGATATAATTCGGAGGTTGTTGGAAGGGAAAGGAGGCAAGCAAGTTCAGTTATCGGAGGGCGAGATTCGTCAGCTATGCGTAAATGCTCGACAGATCTTTCTATCTCAGCCTAATTTTCTTCAGCTCTCTGCTCCTATCAGGATCTGTGGTACTCTCTCTCTGTCTCTCTAAAATTATGTGTGTTTATATTTTCAATTTGTTAGAATTCTTAGTTTTTGGCATGGTTTGTTGTTTGTACATGATCGATGTGCATATTTCAAATACAATTGCATAATTGGAGTTTTGTTATCATTATGTGCAATATTTTATGTAGGATGATTTACATATATACAAACACACACACAATATATATATATATATATATGTGGGATCCTGGTATTGGCTGACCCTTTAGCGAAGAATTTTCATTGCCAAATCATTGGAGGGTGTTTTGAGCAACGAAAAATTTGTTGCTAAAGGACTGGTCCGTATATAGACAGTCTGCACCAGATCTTTCCCATACATGTATTGAAATTCTTAATTTTTTGTTTTTCTGGCTGTTGTCTATTCATGGTTTGCATAGTGCAAGTAGAATTGCATAATTGGAGGATATGGTTTTCAATATTTGTAATATGTTATGTGTGTTTTAGATGTATAAATATGCAAAATTGGTATCCCAAATATATATATGTGTGTGTTTATTGAAGGGACATTGTGGCTTTTTCTGGAAGAATTGTATGCACATTTTTATTAGATTCTTCTTTTGTTTTCGATGATCTAATGGGTTGGGATTATGATTTACGAGTTCATTTGAACAAGTCTTTTTGGCATTGTGGCGAATGTTTCCACTTTGTTGACTAAAGATTTTGTGCTTTGGATTAAATTGGAAGTTTATGTTTTGATAGATGGGAGAGTTGGTTTCGTGGCGGATTTGAATGTTTTATATAACCCAAAGATCCACACCAAAAACTACATTTTTCAAACGATTAGACTGCGGGCCTAGTATACGAGCTATTTGTCAAACATCCCCTTGCAAAGCTTGACTTAAGACAAGTTCTGTTTATGGCCTATTTGGATGGTATTGAAATAGACAACATTCCACATATTGAAGTCATAGGAATGTGCTTTCGGCGCATTATATTGAACTAGATTGGGCTCTCCTTGGTACAGTTGTTATGGTCGTTGTTTCAAGAGTACAGTGGATTGTTTAGGACCTGAGGTCACACTTCGAAAAAATATCAATGTAAATATGAAAGTTGCTCTAGATTGTGATATGATGGAGATAGGTAGTTTTGAATTTGCTCATTTGGAAATTGGAATTTGATACACTAGATGTAGACAACTGCGAAATTTGTTTTGAACCCATTTTGTAAAGGTTGAAGCTTTTGTTTTTGTTTGGTCTTTCATACATTAGCCTCTATTTATAATCCGATATTCAACTTACCTCCGTTTTCATAATCCTTAGATTAACATTCTATTCCTTGGCAGCGACAACAATTTGTTGAACAGCAAATTCTTTTCAAAACTCTAGTTTGCTTTCTATTTTCACAAGCCATCGTCTTCTTTTGTTAGATATCCCCTCTGTCCTAGAACAAATACCCTCACCCAATTCTTGCCTCCCATCATTCACTAAACCATCACCTCCATAAGAAATTAAATATGGACCGTCAGATTAAAATTAGATGGTTCAGATTTTCAAAAGTATATATTTTCTGTTTAAATGAGTCCCGGCCAGAAGCAAACACTATCCGTCAATGATTGACATCACTCCAGAGGAGCCTTAACATGGGGCCAAAAAGAGTTGCCTTGTTTAGCTCCATGGCCTGATCCATAACGAAACGGTTGTGTCAAAGCTTGATCTCAACTTCACAGACAGTTCCTTCTTCATCACCAATATAATTCTTCTTCCTCCTTTTTTTGCCTTGACCGACAACAAATCTTGAAGCCACAGATGAGAGTATTGATGGTCTCCAATAATGCAGACAGTTGAGTGCTTGGTCAGCTGTGAGGAAGTACATGGCAGTGCTCCTCAAAATTATGTGTTGCAAACTCAAATTTCTCGCGCATATTGATCCAATTATCCTCTGAATAATTTGTTGGACCTTCCGGTTAGAATGGTCCTTAGAACACAATGTGAAATGATTTCTGATTATCAGACACCACCAGAAGCAATAAGATTCGAGAGGGACCAAAGTTCTTTGAGAGACGCCCCATGCTCATGCTAAATAAGTGTAAAGTGTAAATAAAGAACAAAACCATAAATCTCACCGATTGGGATATAAATGTACGAGTTCTCGATGGTATGGTTCGAAGAGGTTGTGTTAGTGTTTGACTTGTGGTAATGTAGGCGGCACTAGTGGTTCTTTGAAGTGGTAATAGAGGTGGTGGCTGTTTGTGGCAGAACGGATATTGGGATCAGAATTGGGTTATAATTTAAAAAGAGGGTGAGAAGTCGGAGAAAATTTAGGCAAATTAGTTGTTTTTCTCTTTAATATTGTCCAGTGTTGAAAAATGTAGCAAGTCTATTATCACATTTTAAGTATGGTCAAAGTCGAAAAGCCCCCTTTCATTTTCATGTGAGCCAACCTAGCGGAGGATGAACAAAGATAAGAAACAAGAACTGGCTGAGTGAAGCTACTGAAATGCACATATAGTGAGGAACTTTAGGCAACGATTTAACTATCGACAATATACTTGCTAAAACTGACTCAAAACGAAGTCGTCCATTTATTGCTAGAGCCTTTTGTTTTCTGTATGAATGAAGCTGACAACTGATTTTTCTTTAAATATTGTTATGAATGATGAATGAATGTCAGATGGATTATTTTATCGTTTTACTTATTTCTCAATGATATGCATAATTTGTATAAATCCTGCCTAGTATAGAACTTTTGCTATTATATTTTGTTCGGATTGGAAACTAATTTCTAGCATGAACACCAGAAATAAAATGGAAGAGCGTAGCTAAACTAACATGTTAAGGAGGTATAAGAACGTATCCATCCATAGTGAGATCGGGTACATTGAAGTACAAAAGAAAAAAATAAGACGACAAAGAAATATGGAAAAGAATTAGACAAAGAACGAATAATAAGGCAACTTGATCTACAAAAACCATTTTCTTATCCGCCAAATTTCAACTTTCTTTATGATTCTGTACTTGAAGTAAATAGATTCCTCAAATGGCTCGACAAAACTGCAAATTTGCGCCTTCACTTTCAGGGTTTGAGAACTTACTCCAATCAAGGGCGGACCTAGGGGGATTGGGCAAATTTCAGCACAGGCGAAAATTTTGAAAAATCCACTACCACTTGCCAAAAAAAAATAAAAAAATTAGTATAAGCCCTCTTCTTAGACAAACTTAAATATTATAAGCTTACTAATTTGCAACTCTTTTAAATATATATTATATATAAAAAGTAAAACGAGTTATACAGTACGCGGCTCAATGCTAATTTTCCATTGTTCCATGTCTCCAACTACTCATGTCCTATCAGTCATCTCTTTATGTCTTATCAATCTATCATTTAAACAATAATTTTATTTTAATAAAAAAATATAATTAATGTATTATATTTTGAAAAACATATACATAGGCTTTCATTTTATTATCTTATTTTCATCTCACTTTCTCTTCATTCTCTTGAAAATTGATTTAGAATATGTAATAAATGAATTTTAATAATTAAAAATTTTGTCGAGCTTAACTTTGTTAAATATGCGATAAAGTTTTGATTTGTTTTATCCTTTTATGTCCTTTTGACTTTGCACCCAATATGTATGCAGTGGAATCTTAAAGAATTATATAAAAATAGGTGGTAAAGTCAAAGGCTTATGTTAAAAAATTTAGACTTTTTCCCATTTTACGTTAAAAATCCCTTTCTTTTAAATATATGCTATATTACAAGATTATTGTCATACTTCATAAATAAATTTTATCTTGGTCTTACCAAAATAGTATAATGATCTTACAGGAGATATACATGGACAATACCAAGACCTGTTGAGGGCTTTTGAATACGGCGGCTTCCCTCCAGAAAAAAATTACCTCTTTCTTGGCGATTACGTTGATCGAGGCAAGCAAAGCTTGGAGACTATATGTTTACTATTGGCATACAAAATAAGATACCCCGATCAAGTCTTCCTCTTAAGGGGAAACCACGAAGATGCAAAAATAAACCGGATTTATGGGTTCTATGACGAATGTAAAAGAAGATTTAATGTTCGGCTATGGAAAATATTCACAGACTGCTTTAATTGCTTACCTGTTGCTGCACTCATTGACGAAAAGATAATTTGCATGCATGGTGGACTCTCACCCGACTTGCAAAATTTGGAGCAAATAAATCAAATCGAAAGACCCACTGAGGTTCCGGACAGTGGGTTACTCTGCGATTTGCTTTGGTCTGACCCTGATGCTAGGATCAAGGGTTGGGCAGATAGTGATCGAGGCGTTTCGTGTACTTTTGGAGCTGATATGGTCTTTGAGTTTTTGGAGAAGAATGATCTTGATCTCATTTGCCGTGGTCACCAGGTGAACACATGTTACGTTAGCTTTTAGAGCTTCTCGAATGCAACTTTGAATTGGGAAAAAGTTCTTGTTTTTTCGGTATATTATTATGGATATGCACGCCACTTAAGTACTTCAGCCATCCAAATCATGCCACAAAAGCACTAAATCTAAAAGTTTCTAGAAAAATAATCCGAAGTGTCACCGTGTATGATTTTGGAAAGCTATAAGTAAAAAAGTGGAGTGTATTTTGCGTAGTCCCCTTCTCTTCATTAATTAACATGTACGTACTCCCTATGTTCCTAATGAAGATTCCATGTTTGACTTTCACATTATTTTTGATAATGCACTAATTTCATCACAATCAATGATTTGAAACAACCTATTATGTCAATTTTGGTACGCTGATTATGTTTTGAAAAAAGAAAGTACTTATTAAATTAGGGCCTCTTTGGTTCATTCTTTTGTCCTTCCACCTTTATTAGAAAAGGAAAGTACTTATATGTATACATGTCTTTTTTTATTGGGTTCTTGGAAAACGATTGCTTTCTAGAACTACTTGAACCAACGGAATTCTTATTTGCAAAATACGGATTCATATGAAGCCTTGTCTTGAGGTGTTAAGAGTGGTATAGCGGATATAAATGTAACCTTTTACAATGTATTCCACTTGGTGTGTATTTTCAAACTTGGCTCGTGTTTTGGATATGGAACTGCAGGTAGTGGAGGACGGGTACGAGTTCTTTGCTAAACGAAGACTCGTCACAATATTTTCAGCTCCAAATTACGGCGGAGAGTTTGATAATGCAGGTGCTCTATTAAGTGTTGACGAATATCTAGTATGTTCTTTCGAGATATTGAAGCCTCTTGATGTTAAACAATTACCAAGCGGTTCGAAGCCTCTTAAAAAGGTAAAAACATGCATTTTTATTTATGTTCCTATGTTTCTTTCTTCAACTGATGGTTACTTTATCCATCTTTGTTAAGAGTCTCGTTTCTAACAATCAATGTACGCACTCCTAACATCTTATGGAGTAATCGAATAATGTGCCATTTCTTAGTAATCAAACTTATCTACGCACTTGGTTGTGCGTGTTGGTAGTGATGGCGACATGTGGCAATATGTTGAAGGAGGTTGAATATGTGGCATTTTCGGTGCTGTCATTGATAGAGAACATAAGGACTTGATCTTCCTTTTATTATCTATATATTATATATGCTCCATTCGTCCCAAGTTAGAGTCTAATTCGACTATAACAATATTTCAAATATACACTAGTTTCAAGCTAATAAATAGTATCGTGAGATTTGGTACATTGATTATGTCCCAAAAAAAGAAGCTTAGCTCTTAACTAGGGACATCCCAAAAGGAATAGTACTATTAATTTGGGACGGAGGAGGTGTATTGCAAAATAAAAACTTGAGGGCTGGTCTAGTGACTGGCTAAGAACCTACTTTAGTATGGGGTTGGTCACATGTTCAAGTCTCCCAGCACCCTGCAACTCGTTCAAGTCTCCCAGCACCCTACAACTCGTCTATCTAGTTAATATATGGCTTCCTTAAATGAAAAATAAACCAAGAATTTAGGGGGGGCTTAGAAATTTAAACATATTTTCTTTCCACTAAACATAATTTTTGTTGTGCATTTTGAACAGCCTCCAAAACTTGGAATGGGACATTCATGATAAGTGTGTAAGGAAGATTCATTGCCGTCAATATAGAGAAGAAGGTAAGAGGCACAAAAGATTGCCTTTTGTTTCAACTTTCAAAGAGGAAGGTTTTTTGCGCAGGGAGAAAACCTACACTGTTTAATCTTTGCGGAAATTAAGACCTCTCATTAACACTCAAAACTTGCAGAACATAGAAGATTTTATAGCTCAGCAACACAAGATAATGACATCCCCCTACCCACACAATCAGTTTCGATAAATATATTTTGTATATGTATTTGTGATTCCCCAGGCCATTTTAATTTATTATATTTTTGGGTTCCTTTTTGTATCTTTTTTATAATTGAGATAATAGATCTATGAATCTGTTTGTTGTAGTTGATGTGATGGTGGACTTTCTAATTTTTGTTCGGTTGGCAAAGAGGAAGAAGGGGAGATGTAAAGAAGTCATTGTATGATGTTAAATGGCATCAAGTTTACTTGATTCTTTCATCATTAATTTTTTGCTAAAGATTTAAGTTTTTTTGGTTGTCAGAAAAAAGATGGTTATTGTGATGGCACCAAATCTGCCCTCAGATTCGATCAATGCACTCGTACTTAGAGGTTTTCAAGTGCCTCCAAGGTTTCTCAAAGTTTGCACCAACAAACACAAATGCAACATTCTTAAGCAAATAAAGGCTACACGTGAATTACAGGAAATCAACTTTTCTAATGCCAATGACCTTGTGTTCTGTTGGAGTATTCATGATGAGCTTATTGACCCTATTGATTGATAGTGGTGGTAACTATTGATAAAAGTGTGTTCAAAGGCCCAGGTTAACGACCCTATTGATTAATAGTGGCGGTAGCTATTGATATGTGTGTTCGAAGGCCCTCTTTCCCTCCCTTGCATTGAAGTAAATTATCCTTTGTATCGAAAGCAAAATCAACTTCTTTATGGAACAAACAACATCGTGAATAAACCAAATACAAGAACCATTAGGAACAAAAAAAAAATACAAGAACCGCATAAACTATATACATCACGATCTACTTCAATTCTCTTGAACGCATATCTAAGGAACTCAATTCTTCAATTAAAGCACTTAAATCGTTATAAGAAGATCCGCCTTCTTCGATAGCCTGTTTTGCCTTCACTTTCAGCTCCTTTGCTCTTCTCCTCATTTCCTTGCCTTCTTCCTCCACCATTATCTTCTTCACCGACTTTTCCACCACTTCCCTCCTTATCCCCTCGCATGACACTCTATTCCATTCCTTCACTCCAACACTAACCCCGATTCTCAAAACCTCAGTCACCAATTTCTCATTGTAAAATTGCTCCGCAAACACAGGCCAGGTCACCATTGGCACCCCAGCACACACTCCTTCCAGCGTCGAATTCCACCCACAATGCGTCATAAAACCACCAACTGCTTTGTGATCAAGTATCAAAACTTGTGGAGCCCAACCTCTTATAATTAGCCCCCAACCTTTGGTTCTCTCTTCAAATCCGTTAGGCAACCACATGTTGTTTTCGCCTTCATTTCGGCTTCTCCTAACCACCCATATGAACGGCTGATCAGAAGCTTCAAGCCCCATTGCAATTTCGTATAATTGAGCAGCAGAAATATCGGCCACGCTTCCAAAACAAACATAAATAACTGAATTAAGTTTTTGGGAATCCAACCATTTCAAGCACTCATGTTCATCAATGGCAGCTTTCTTTCCTCTCAGTTCTTTATCTTCAATATCTTTATTACACAATGAAAGAGGTCCTATATGCCATGCCCTTCTCTTCAAAACATTTCTATAGTGATTCACGTAATCTGGTTCAAGCTCTAAGAAGCTGTTCATGATAACTCCATAGCTTTCTAAATCAGAGTCCTTAACTTGATTTAATAACTCGGTGAAGTCATCGTTAGTCTCCTCTCGTTCATTTCGAGCAATCTACATTTGCAACCATCAAAATATTGAGACACACAATACACTAATATTAAAACTAAATTATAAAAAAGTCACAATTTATTGAATTATGTTGCAAATTACATCCCTGCATTTTGAACATATATTCAATTATTTGAACCATTAATTTTAAATTGAGCAGTTTAAACTAGCTTCATTGTAATAATTATCGCCAGATGATACATTCATGTGGCAGCCTAGTTAGAGAGGCGGGTGAATTTTCGTCGTTTGTAGTTAAAAGGGAGAAGCTTGTAACTCCCTTTTAAAACATAAATTTTTTACAGATCCACATGCAGATGCAGTAACCAATAAGCACTTTGATACATTATTCAGGCTATTAATTTGGTCAATTAATATTTTGCTACTTGATATATCAATTCCAAATTAAATAACCAACAAACTAGGTCAAAAATGTGTTAAAAATGCATTGGTTAGTTTTTTAGATAGACCCACCGTAACAAATTCACTTTCTGACACATAATTTGAACTATTAAAATGAGTTTGATAAAAAAAAATTATATAAAATAATTAAAAGCACTACTAGCCTTTATGAAAGTTAAAATTATAAAGAGTTGAAAAAAAATTAAGTAATTAGAGAGAACCATCTCACTAAACTAACTCTTCTCCATATAGATATATAATACTTTAGACTGCGTGTCCCACAGGTTGTAGTGAATATATATTCTGCGAGCTGTACCTGAGTTCGAAGAAGCTTAATCTCATGAGGAAGATTAGGCAAAACAAAAGGCTCGGAATCTGATTCTACGTCCTTAAACGGCTTGTACATCCTCATACTCGCCGATGCGCAAAGCGCGAAGAAGCTCGTCCCATGGAACACCAGCCTGGGGATACCAAATCTAGAGGCTGCACGTGTGGCCCATGGGAAGAACATGTCTGCGACGAGACAATCTGGCCTCAACTCTCCCAGCAGCCTCTCGAGCGGCTCCTGGAGGAGAGCGGTGGCCATGAAGAATGAAATCACCATCTCGTGCGAGGTGCAATGGTCGACGTTCTCGACTCCCTCCGGAAGGCCAGCGGCTGCAGAGGGGAATTTGAGGATCTGGAGGTCGAGTTGGGAGGAGCGGATAGAGGTGGAGAAAGCAGGGGCGTTGAGTGGGGTGGTGATGATGGTGGATTTCACAGCGGCAGCGGTGGTAGAGGAGAAGAGTTTGGCCATGTCGAGGGTCGGAATCATGTGGCCGCGAGCCATCATGGGGAAGAAGAATATGTGGAGCTGCTTCTGCTCCTGTTGTTGTTCCATTGTTCTAGTTTTCTCCGACTGGATATTTGAAATTTTAGAGAGTGAAAGAGTTTGTAGTTTGAGAAAGGAAATTTTGTTTTGAGTTGATGATTCAGGACTATAGTTGTATTTATATGCCGTTACTGAGGAAATTATTTTATTTTATTTCATTTTTATTTGAAATTTTAGAGAGAGAGAAAGAGTTTGTAGTATGAGAAAGGAAATTTTGTTTTGAGTTGATGATTCGGGACTATGGTTGTATTTATATGCCGTTACTGAGGAAATTATTTTATTTTATTTCATTTTTTTAACGTAAGCTGTGTAAATGTATATATATATTTTTTTGAAATGGTTAACGAATGAACACACACACGGTTCAGAGACCCAACACGTTCCTTACTAAAACCGGCCGCATTGGGCCACACCCGAGGAAGACACACACCGCGCCCTGAAGGGCTTCATTTCTTTTTGAAATGGTTAACGAATAAACACAAACGGTTCAGAGACCCAACACGTTCCTTACTAAAACCGGTAATTTTAGTAAGACATGGAATCAGATATAAACCCACACACACTCATCCACAATCGATGTGGGATCCCGAAGGATCCTGTGTAAATGTATTTAGTTACATATATTATAAAATTTGTGTATTTAATTCCGAGTTAAATATTGAATGCAGGTGAGCAAATTTCATTTGTAGTATGAGCATTCACAACATCCAAATTAGTAAGAATAAGTTTATCTTATAATATTGTGTTACATATTAGACTGATGATAAATTTAATTTTGACTACGTTCTTATCATCTGGAAAATTGATCATCTGTTGAATTTCAATCGGAACACTAGTATATGTTACTAACATGGATCTTGTCTGTTTTGATGCTTAACTATTACTCAGTCATTTGTTCTTTGCATTCTAACACATATCATACTCAAATTATACTATTGTGGATGATCCGGAGAAGTCTCGTATTCAATGCTCATGAACGAGGTAATTACTTTCGATCATAATGATGACAATATAAGAATGAGGGTACATTATGAGTACTTCAAGATTATTCATTTTTTCCTCAAGTAAATGTAGGCAAACTTGCACCGTTCTATTTCACAATTTTCGTGTTGTCTTGATCACTATTCTCAAACACTCTGTGCCACAATTTTCTTGCACCATTATTTCTGTCTCGCTCTCTCTCTTTTTAGTACAAACGATAAACTACTCTAGTCTTATCAGTAGAGGGAAAGGGGGGGGGGGGGGGGGGGGGGGGGGGGGGGGGGGGGGGGGGTGGGGGGGGGGGGGAGCATTGCATATTTGCATGCACAACGCACTTGTATAAACTATTGCCTCTAACTACAACTTAAAAGAACAAATTCGTGACATTCTTATTACAAAGATAGAGTGTAGGGTATAATCAAGTTTGCAATAGCATGCTAGACCTTTGGGAATTAAATTAATTAACGTGCGAGGTCCTGCCTACTAATATAAAGTTTGAACTTCTATTACTCTCTGTATTGGAAAAAACAAATGAGTCATTTTTTTCTTTTTTTTACACAAGCGACGACTTTGCAATACAATTTTTCATATACAAATAATAAGTTTACAATAACTATAATAACGAGTGGACATACAACCATCACTTCATTATATGGACGAACAAAGTATAAAAGGTCAGTCTGATACCATATTTATACGGATCGAATCTATTACTTTATTGTTATGAGATAGGAAGATGTCCACCAAGATACAAAATGGTCGGAAATTCAGTCAACATGTAAGCATTAATTAAGGTGGGCACTATTCGCACACCACAAATTACTTGGTTTTGGACCATTTCTTATAAACACTCCAAAAGGTAAGTTACTTTCTCATCTCCACTCCAAAATCACTTTCACCACTCTCACTATTATACAAAGTAATTAACTAATTAAAATACATTAATTAATAAATTAATTAAGTTAATTAAATTGAAAAAAACAAAACCATTCCACCACTCCCCTTTTCAAAACACGTACGCTCTCTTCTCTCATTACACTCCTCATCGTAACCTCTCTCACCCACTCCTCCTCACAGACTCACCCATTTCTCAGTCAATCATCTCCCTCATCTTCGTCTTCACCATCGGCATCATCATCTCCTTGCTTCTGTCTTCAGCATCACCAAGTAAGTTAAACATTTTGTCCTATTTTGACCTAATAATGGTTTGGTTAATTGTGGTTGTAACCTATGCCAAATTTACCAAAAATAAAAAAAATTATTAAGAAGTTTAGCATCCTAACCTTTCAAAGGAGAGGTTTGAACACAAGCTTTTTTTCTTTTCATTCTTTTCTCTTAAGTTAGATATTGCTATGCATGTCAGATTATTACATCAGTCACCGCATGTCCAACGAGAAAGTAAGTCTCACTCCCTGGACATCCGGCATCTAGTTGCACCGTAGTCACCCAATGTCTAGCGAGTAAGACTTACTGCTTGCATATGTTTTCTTGTTTTATGGATGAAATTTAAGGTTCGAAGTTTTGTCTTCTTAAGTATCATTCTCAAGGGGCTTTACAAGGTTCTGGAAATAAACAAAGGAAATGTTAATAGACTTTTCCTTTGTGTATATGCTCCTTAAGATCTTATAATCATACGATAGAGTGTAGACCTTTCTTAAATTTGTTAAATGTTCTTTCATTGGGATTCAACTTCAATAATTTTATTATATTTCCTCCATCTTGGTAACTGTGACTTAGCTTTATTCTGAACTTATGGTCATATGTATGTGTGTATACTATATGCATATGGCTTAGTGCTATATTTAGCTACAATATTTTATAATATTTTGCTTTTAAAGAAAAAAATGGGGTAATTCATATTTTGGGTACTCCACTACTCCATCCCTGATTAAGATCAATCCAATGACTGATTATTATTGTTTTATGTTATTAGATATGACGAATAACAATCCAATGACAGCCGCGGAGAGGCAACGAAAAGTAAAGTTTGTCGCGGCACTAAAATTGTTTATTATACCTTCATTTTAATTATTTATTGACTACATATACTTTTATTTTAATTCTTTATTGACTACTATACTCGGTCCCATTATTTATTTTAATGTAGGACCAATCTGAACAATTGAGTATAATTAGCCATTAGAACAAGCAATGCAAAAGAAGAGACATGCGGATGCCCCGACAAAGACTACAAGTACAACAACAAAAACCTCGCCAGGATGCAGATCCGCTAGAAAAGCCAAAGCCCCACCACAAAAGAAAATAAAGTAGTTATTTTTGTATAAATGTAATTGCGTTTGGCTTAATGTAGTCACGTTTGGTACTTCTTTTTTGTTAATGTATTTGCTTTGGATTTGGTACATATGTTAGGCTTAATGTATCTGCTTTGACTTAATGTTCATGTATTACATTATCTAAGTTCCATTTTTGGATAATGAAAAATACTGCCATGCATGTTTTGATCATTTATTTTTTATTAATTTATCCTAATTATTGCAAAGAAGAAGAAGAAGAATTTACCTATATTACTAGTATTAGAAGAAGAATTTGTTATCCCCATGTCCTAAATTGATAATGCTCGCTAGACATTGGGTGATATGTACGCAAACAAAAGACGGATGTCTAGCGAGTAAGGCTTACTTTTTCGCTAGACATGGGGTGGCTAGGGTGCACCTAAAATGAATAAAACCTACTGAAAAATTTACTAAGATTGATATCTAACGAGTATATTACTCGCTAGACATTAGGCGACTATGGGAAAACCAAAGGACGGATGTCCAGTGGGTAAGGCTTATTTTCTCGCTATACATGGGGTGCACCTAGAATGAATAAAACCTACTGGAGCTTACTTTCTCTCCCGTTATGTAGTGAATGAGGCTTATATTTTGTTCCAAGTGAAAAGTAAATCAAATACACTCACAACAATAGTAAATTATGTATCTTTAAAAGCAATTATATTATGAGGACCCTTCACATATTCGGATCAAAATGTTGTCATTCATATAAAAAAAAGGTATCAAACACTTTCTATGCAATAAAAAGTTACATATTCGGATCAAAGTGTTGTCATTCTAACAAAAAAAATAAAGGTAATACCAAATTACCAAGTAATGTATTCAGTTAATGAAAACCCAAAAACAAATTTGTCCTGCTCGCTACATGTCTGGTAATTATACCTATCATACTCGCTTATCATGAAGCGAGTTACAGGCTATGACTGTCTACTGATATCTAGCGAGTGGGCATGACAGCAAAATTTTCCTATGTCGCTACATTTTCAACGAATGAGCTACTATAATTCACTCCATATCAAGCGGCTGTCACTGTATTTCCAGTTATGTGTACTCTGTTCAATGCTTTAGAGTGTTGTGTATGTATTCATTGCTTAAAAATGCAAAAAAGAAACACAATGACATACAAAACACTAAGCATATCTCTCCTCCATCACCCTTTTCTTGTATATCACCTTTAGGTTCTTCATTACCTTTCATTTTCAACTCTATGGTGTTCTCACCACTATTCATGGGTCTAGGGTTTCTTGCTTACTTCCACAAAATATTGCTTTAATGCTTGATTTTTTTCAATCAATGGAAGTCTTTGTACATTTCAATCAAGAAGAGGAGAAGAAAAGGAGAGTCCAGCGATTTTGGCGTGGTGGAGCATTGGAGGGGAAATCAAACGTGAGATATCATTAAATTCCATTTGAATTTGACAAAGTAATTATAAGTTAATGTAATATGTAATTAGGAAGGTTAATTTTAACTTTAGGTAAATAACCATTGGGTAAAAATATAAATGAGTGGTGTGCAAATAGATAACTAATGCATTTTTAATAATGGAGTATTACCAAGTAATTCTTGGTGTGCAAATAGTGGCTGCCTTAATTAAAGAAATGTTTTGAACTTGATTGAATAATTGAGTTATTAATTGCTAATTATTAATTGAGATATGATCATTAGTACCAGGATTTTATTGGTTCAAAGCGGAGCTAAAAACAACTCTAGAATTGACGAGAACGAGGGAGTAAGAAAAGTAAGACTTTGTAATAATAATAATAAAGAAAGAGTAAGAAAAGTAAGACTTCGCAATCTCCTCCTAATTTGACTTATTATTATGAGTTAAATACGTATAATTCTTATGAAGTTTAAGCCAGGTCATATTTTTGTTCGTGATATTTTAATTTGTATTAACAAAATCATAAAATTTCGACCAAATCTCTCTTTTTTGTCTGAACGTAGATTCGCCATCAGAAAATTTAACAGAACTAATCACGTGCTGCAAGTGTGGGGTGCGTAATCTGTATCCCACCCTTTATCAACTTTTTTCCCCTTTTACTTCATTTCATTAGCTCTACTTTGATCTAAACTCACGGTTTTCAATCAAGTGATGAGCAAGATAAGACAAATTAAAGAAATACAGTTGGTACTTGAGGAAATCATTGGAAGAAATGGGTGGGTACTTGCAAAAATGGAGAAATTTGAGAAATAAAGGGTGGAACACTAGTGACGCTTTTCATATGTGCATCATGTAACTAATATTGTGTGAATTTTTGACAGCACATCAACTTTTAAATAAAAATAAGAAGCGATTAAAATTTTATAATTTTATGAGTGATATCGAAATATCGATAAAAGTATAATTCAAGATAATGTTGAATATGTGACAATCTTGCCCTTCAAGAAATAGGGACAAGAAATAAGAAGACAAAAACTTATCTGTCAAATTCAATTTGGCAAACAAAAACGAGGGAGTGACAAATGTTGGACTTCTCAAACTTTGGACCCACCCGGCCCCGTGCGTTAGTGCAATCGTCACTTCAATTTTTTTTTTTTTTAAATAAATAAATAATAATAAAAAAGGAACAAGAATAACAAGAAGAAGATAATGTACCAATTGATGCGTTAGTTATTAAAAGGGAGTTCTATATTTAGATCACTAAAAGTATTTAAAATTATATTAAGTTAAAAAAAATTATAAAAATATTAAATTATTTATACATATATTTTAGTTGTGAATTGTTTAAAGAATAAAGTTGTAGTCGTTTTTCATCACTCGATCATATATTATTGAATTTGGTACAATAACTTTGTGACAAGTTGTTGAATTTAGTATGATATTTTGATACCAGCTAATCTTTACCAAATTGTGTATCATATTTGCTAACAAGTTAGTGAGAAGTTATACTAAACTTTCGGTCTTCGAGCAATTTACAACAAAATATATCTACAAATATTTTAATATGTTGCTCATATCTTAAAACATAATGTAATCCTTATAAATGTTTGATTTGGTTTTTACTTTTTACTTTGAATAGCTTGAGTGAGAAGAGAGAGGAAAAGTGAAGAGTTGAATTTTATTTAGTTACAAAAATTGTGGTGTATCTGGTGAGTGTTTTAAGAATTTTAAAATTATTTTACGGTGGTTTTAGGGGTTGGCAATTTTTTTTTTTATTTTTTTGGTATATTATGTATATGGGCAAACCACTTACTTTAGCTGTCCAAATCATGCCAATAAAACATTAAATATAAAAGATTTCTCCAAAAATTAATCTGAAGCATCACCATATCTGATTTTAGATAACTATAAGGAAAAAATTGGACTGCATTTTGTGCAGTACCTTTCTCTTCACTAATATACTCCTATGCTTTTGATTAAGATTCTACATTTGACTTTTACATTATTTTTTGGTAATGAAATAACTTTTATCACAATTAATGTTTCAGAACAACTTGTTTTATATCGTCATTTTTGATACATTGATTATGTTTTGAGAAAAACGAAAATACTTATTAAATTAGGGCCTACTTTGGTTAATTCTTTTGTCCTCTGACCTTTAGTAGATTCTTCTCACTTAGGACTTTAGTGTTTGGTTATAGTTAGGACTCTAGGGTTTGGTTGGAGCATCACAAGAAATAAAAGCGAAAAGATTGCTAGCAATCTCCACCCTTTTACATTTTAAAGGTTTGAACAAAGTACTATCTCTAACATGTTCATTTCACATCACATTTCTTTACCTCTTCTTTACAATATAAATGAACACACTTGTTCACTAATTAATGGGTTGCATACATGTATTGGGCAGTATTGGTCTTACCTGTACTCGCATGGCCATAAGATTAAAGCAATGACGATAAGACGTGTACCGGTATTGAACGTATTGCGTCATACCATACACACAAACGTGGGATTTGTTTCCTCGTTTAATTATTTTGTGTGAGTTGTATAATTAATTGTATTGACTATTTCCTAGATTATGATGATTGTAGTTATTTCATTTCTTCTTTATCTTGTATTCTACTATATATATATATATATATATATCTAGGGTTTCCCTTGTATCTCATTCATTCAATTCAATATAATATAGAAGAATCATTCACCAAATTCATATTTCTGCATGATAATAGAGGTCTTTTGATCTTAAACAAAACTTGAATATTTTTACATTCGCAGATTCATATTGTTTCTTTTAAAAATTGTAATCCATATTCCATATTTGTTTTTCTTTTTCAAAGTTTTGTAATCCTTCCGAAGATTTGTATTGTTCTTTTGAAACTCGTATTCTGAATATTATCATAAATATTTCGTAAGTACAATGGCCACCACCTCAAACGCTGCCACCCAATCCACCGAATCAAGCTAAACATCAACGCCACATATCGTGGTATAGCAAGGCAATACTCCTTTTTCTGACTGGAATCACTCTTGATGAAACCAATTATTCATTGTGGTCTCAATTCATAAAGATACGTATTAGCTTCAACAATAGAGCAGGCCAGGTACATCACTAGATTGACTTAATAAGAAACCTGCCATGAAGATCAAAATATGGGGACTTGGACTACTAAGAACAAAGAGGTGAAGAGATGGTTGATTGACTCAATATGTTCATTGTTGATGCATCAATTTATCCGTCTCTCCACGCTCAAGGACATCTGGGAGGCAGTGTCAAAGACATTTTATGATGGAATCGATGAAAACCTTATCCTTGAATTAAATCAAAGATCTTTTTCTACTAAACAAAATGAACAACCTCTGCCAACGTACTATAGTGAACATGTTGCCATCATTTAAAAAATCAATCATGTGACTGTCTGACAAGAAGGAAAAGTTTAAGGGGTAGTCTAGTTGCTGATGCGCCGAGAAATTGGTATAATTTATTAAGTTAATATATAATTTAGAAAGCATATATTATTACTAATATTAATATTTTTAATGTTTTTTAGGTGTTAGTAAAGAATTAGAAAAGATTGAGAAAAATAAAGAAATTAAAACTTGTGAAGACACCTAAAATGCTCAATACTTTAAAATGCATAACTTTTCACTTGGGACTCTAAATATTACGATTCTTGAGCCTAATTTGAATAAAATTTCAAGATATACAACTTTTCAATTCAGTATTTTTTCAAATTCAGTCATCTTGAGATCCGAAATTGTGATGAAAAATTCAACAACTTAAAAGCCCGGAAATTCATTATACTCATATATGGGCTCAAATCTAAACCCACTAACTAGTCAGGACCAGTGGGCCAAGACCTGAATTTTAAAGGCTCAATATGGACCAAAGCCATTTAGCACTCAGCTAAAGCAGCCTACTAGCCAAATTAACTTAAAGCCTCATGGAATAGATAATTAAATTCAACCCAATTGTTGTCTACAAAAGCCAAGCCCACAAGCTCAAATTCATTAAATTAACAAAATCCCTAAAGCCATCTAACTAATATAAGAAGAGCCCAGCAACACCAATAGTGGGTGGGTGGAGGAATTCGGCAGGAGCATCTCCTCTCTTCAAGTTTTCGATTTCTTTATTTTATTTTTTGGATCAAGTTAACGTATACTATAAGAACACACGTTAAATATTTATTTTTAGAAATAATTAATTCTCAATATACATTAAATATGATATAGATTCTCATACAAGATTTTATTATTGAGATAATGACTTATAAGGCCTCGCTCCGTAATGTTTTATAACTCTAAGGACGGACTCATGTTTGATAAAGAGAAGTAGTACTAATTTCATAATTTGGTTTTACAATAAGGACACTTTTCATAATATTAATTTATTTTAAGGAAAATGATAAATGTTGATGGACAAAAATACCCTTAATATAATGTGTGGATAAAATTTGCCCAATCTCCTTCACCTGCCAGCACAACGAAGAGCCAACGAAAATCGTGGTTTCACATCTCCCACCTTCCACGATGCTCAAACATTACAACAATTAATTTACAGTCCCACTCTCTCTGTTCTTCGTTCCACTACTCACGCCGCCTCACCTAGCCTCTAGTGTATTTAACATTTTCTGGTTATTATTCAGAAGGTGCTAAATGCATTTAGCACCTTCTGATTTAACATTTTCTGGTTATTATTCAGAAGGTGCTAATTGGTGTCCAGGTGGTGCACCTTCTGATTTAACATTTTTTGGTTATTATTCAGAAGGTGCTAAATACATTTAGCACCTTCTGGTTGTTGTCCAGGTGGTGCTAAATGCATTTAGCACCTTCTGGTTGTGCATTTAGCATTTTTTTGTTATTATTCAGAAGGTGCTAAATGCATTTAGCACCTTCTGGTTGTGCATTTAACATTTTTTGGTTATTATTCAGAAGGTGCTAAATGCATTTAGCACCTTCTGGTTTGTGTCCAGATGGTGCTAAATGCATTTAGCACCTTCTGGTTGTTGTGCAGGTGGTGCTAAATGCATTTAGCACCTTCTGGTTGGTGTCCAGGTGGTGCTAAATGCATTTAGCACCTTCTGGTTGCTGTTAGTGTCATAATGAGCGTGAGACATTATAAAGAAGGGGTATTAGTGTCTTTTTTGTATAGTGTCCTTAATTTACATAGCTTATTTTTAAATGTCATTTATAACTATATTATTATTAGAATGAGCCCTTATACCTAATTGCCTCTTTATTATTTTCATTTATAGTAGCTTTATTTATTTTGGAAGCCTAGGTAATTTTAATTTTTAATTTAAAACTAAGTAAGTTTACTTTTAATTTTATTTGTTATTTATTTTTATTCATGATAGCGTAAATTTGTGCTAAGGCTAAGATTAGTATATTTAATTGATTCCTTTGTACGTGTTCATGCCAATTGACTCTATCAATTTAGTGCTTTAATGTTAAATACAATTTTTCCTTTTGGATGTCTATTTTAATTGATTAAAGAAAGGTTGAATTCTCATTATTTTTTTTTGGATTCACCTTATAATTTGTTAAGAGCGGATATATGATGTGTTTTGACGGATATAGTGAGTGTTTTGACTTTATACATAAGTTTAGATGTGGAAGAATTAAAATTGAATTTTGTAAATTAATTATACTTGAATGATTTTATTTTTCTCTTCTAATAGAGTCGGGAGACCAAATTAGTGGGAGATAAGAGTAGAGTTTACGTGCATGAATAGTTAGAAAGATGATATTATATATATGACTCCGAAATCCTAATCAATTAATTCATTAATTTTGTTCTCTTGCTTATTATTATTTATAGCTAAGACACAAAATTGCCAGAAAATTCAGTGAAAATTTAAGCATTAATTAAAGAAATGTTTTTAACATAAGTAAATAATTGAGTTACTAACATGATTTTATTGGTTAATTAAGGAGAGCTAAAACCATCTTTGGAATTGAGGAGAATGAGGGAGTAAGAAAAGTAAGACATTGCAATAAACAAAAAGTAAGTAAGAAAAGGAAGACTTTGCACACTTCCTAATTTGACTTGGTATTATTCATATAGGAGGAGTTAAATACATGTAACGCGTATAGAATTCACCCCACTTCATTAGCTCACCCGTTACCACCATTTTTCGCTTTTTACCTCACTTCATTAGCTCTAATTGGATCTAAACTCACTATTTTCGGTCAAGAGATGAGCAAGAGAGGAGAAATTGGACAAACACAATTGGTACTAGAAAAAATCATTGGAAGAGATGGGTGGGTACTTGCGAGAGTGGAAAAATCAGAGAAATAAAGGGTGAAACACTAGCGATGCCCTCCATTTGCGCATCGTGTGATTAATTTCGTTTGAGTTTTTGCAGCGCATCAATTTTTAAATAAAAATAAAAAGTGATTGAAATTTTATTGTTTTATAAATATCAATTAAGATATCATAAATAAAAGTGCAAAACCAAGCCTCTTGGTCGAGTGGTATAAGGTTGTCACTGGGATAACCTTAGGTCGACTTGGAGCTCCCAACGTTGAACCTCGGCGTTGTTAAAATAATTCTTGGCCAGCAGCAGTCACATACCACAAGCAGAGATTAGTCGAGGTGTGCGAAAATTGATCCGAACATTTTGTAAGGAACAAAAAAAAATATAAAAAAATAAATAAATAAAAGTGCAATGGTGGATAAACTTCGCAGATATTGAATAGGGGCTGTGACAATCGTATCCTGCAGGATATGTGGACAAGAATTTAAGAGAGACAAAAACCTCTGTTAAAAGTTTAAAAGAGTGAGTGACGACCATGAATTTAAAAGTTGGTCTTATAGAAATTTAGAGAATAAGGTACCTGCAGCTGCCATGTTGGACTTCTTGAACATTGGACCCACCCCCATGGTTAGTTCAATCATCACAACAAAAAAAAACCAAAAGAAAAAGAAAATGATATTAACAATTCAAATTTATATTAAGACGATTTAAAATTATTTTTAGTGATATAAAAAGTATTTTAAAAGATTAATATAAGTGTTACTAAAAATAATTTTGAAGTATCTTAGTACAATTGTAGAGTGATAATATCATTTCTCAAGAAAAAAGTGCATTATTGTATTTATCGGATATTTTTATCGGCATATATTACATAAATTATATATACTTTTATTTGATATTTTTGATAAAAATGGGTTGTAAAATTTATAGAGAAAAAAACATTTTCTAAAATAATAATAATGTATTTAAAACTTACAAAAACTTCAAAAGGAGATTCTAGATAACCAAAAGCCTTTAAAACAACACTAAACAAAATTTATCTATTATATTTCTTTTTTGGTAATTTTTTTTTTAAAAGTGCTTAGTATTTCGAGTAAAAAATATAATAATTAATTTATGATAGAATTAAAAAAATCTCCGTATTATCATTGATGGAGAACACAAGGAGGACGCACTTGATTGATCTAACTTTTATTATATATAAATATGATCCATTTGTCCCAAGTTACTGGTTAATTAAGAGTCAAATTTGACTATACGCTATTTTAAAGATACGCTAGTTTCAAACTTATCAATGGTATCTTGAGATTTCATATATTGATTATGTTCTGAAAAAGAAATTTTAACTCTTAACTAGGAACATCCCAACAGGGAATAGTGCACTATTTGCTTGGGATGGAGGAAGTGTGATGTAAAATAAAAACTCGAGGGCTGGTATAATGGCTAAGAACTTACCGTAGTATAGGGGTGGTAACATGCATATTCAAAACTCCCATTAGCCTACAACTCATCTATCCGGTTAATATATGGCTTCCATAAATGAAAAATTAACCAATAATGAAGGTGGGTGTAGAAATCTACAAATATTATTTCTTTCAACTAAACATGTTTTAATTTTTGATGTGCATTTTGAATGGTCTCCAAAACTTGGAATGGGACATTCATAAAAGGTGTATAAGAAAGATTCATTGCAGTCAATATAAAGAAGAAGGTAAGAAGCACAAATTATTGCCTTTTGTTTCTACTTTCAAAGAGGAAGGTTTTTTTTTTGCACTTAGAGAAAACATGCACTGTTTATCTTTGTGGAAATTAAGACCTCTCATTTACACTCAAAATTCGCATAATATAGAAGACTTTTTTTATCTCAACAATACAAGATAATGGCATCCTCCTACCCACCCAATCAGTTTTGATAAATATATTTTTGTATATGTATTTGTGATTCCCCATTTTATTTTATTTTTATATTTTTGGATTCATTTTTGTCCTTTTTTTTTATCAAATTGAGATATTTGATATATGAACCTCTTTGTTGTAGTCGACATGATGATAAACATTCAAATTTTGTTGGGTTAGCAAAGAGGGAAGAATGGGAGATGTAAAGAAGTTAATTATAGTATGATGTTTAATGGCATCAAGTTTATTTGATTCTTGCATCCTTATTTTTTTGCTAAAGATGATTTTTTTTAGTTGTTAGTAAAGTATGATTCATGATGCCACTGAAGGCCCAGGTTACCTACCCTATTGATTAGTAGTAATAGTGGAAGTGGCTATTGATAAAAGTGTGTTCGAAGGCCATCTTTCCATTCTCTTAGATTGAAGTAGAATTATATATTGCATGTATTATAAACAAAATCAATTTCTTTGTGGAACAAACAAGATCGTGAATAAACCAAATACAAGAACCACCTAAACTATATCCAACACGATCTACTTCAATTCTCTTGAACGCATATCTAAGGAACTCAATTCTTCAATTAAAGCCCTTAAATCGTTATAAGAAGATCCGCCTTCCTCGATAGCCTGCTTTGCCTTCACTTTCAACCCCTTAGCTCTTCTCCTCATTTCCTCGCCTTCTTTCTCCGCCATTAACCTCTTCACCGAGTTTTCCACCACTTCCCTCCTTATGGTCTCGCATGTCACTCTATTCGATTCCTTCACCCCAACACTAACCCCGATTCTCAAAACCTCAGTTATCAATTTCTCATTGTAAAATTGATCTGCGAACACAGGCCGGGTCACCATTGGCACCCCAGCACATACTCCTTCCAGTGTCGAATTCCAACCACAATGTGTAAAAAAACCACCAACCGCTCTGTGATCGAGTATTAAACTTGTGGAGCCCAACCTCTTATAATTAGCCCCCGACCTTTGGTTCTCTCTTCAAATCCGTCAGGCAACCACATGTTTTCGTCTTCATTTCTCCTCTTTCTAACCACCCATATGAATGGCTGGTCAGAAGCTTCAAGCCCCATTGCAATTTCATATAATTGAGCAGCAGAAATATCGACCACGCTTCCAAAACAAACATAGATAACTGAATTAAGTTTTTGGGAATCCAGCCATTTCAAGCACTCATGTTCATCAATTGCAGATTTCTTTCCTTTCACTTCTTTATCTTTGATATCTTTATTACACAATGAAAGTGGTCCTATATGCCATGCCTTTCTCTTCAAAACATTTCTGTAGTGATTCACGTAATCTGGTTCAAGCTCTAAGAAGCTGTTCATGATGACTCCATAGCTTTCTAAATCAGATTCCTTAGCTTGATTTAATAACTCTGTGATGTCATCGTTAGTCTCCTCTCGTTCATTTTTAGCAATCTGCATTTTCAACCGTCAAAATATTGAGACACATGCACAATACGCTAATATTAAAACTAAATTATGAAAAAGTCACAATTTATTCAATTATGTTGCTAATCACATCCATGCATTTGGAACATATATTCAATTATTATCCTAATTAAATCTTTAATAACAAAATACATACTTCTAGAGCAACAAATTTGAACCATTAATTTTAAATTGAACAGTTTAAACTAGCTTCAATGTACTCCCTCCATCCCAAATTGCTAGTCTCTTTTTCCTTTTTTGGATATCCCAAAATAAATGTCCACTTTCCATAAAAGGTAAATACATACCTATTTTGCCCTTTTGTACTTTCACTTTGCAAGTTAAAGTTTTAAATAAAGAAAAGGGTAAAAAGGAAAAGTCAATGTAAATTAAGCAAAAAAGTGCAATGATAATTTTGGGTCCTTAATAAGTTGAATTTCTCAAAAGGGACCAGCAATTTGGGACGGAAGGAGTAATAATTAGTGCCAGACATATACACTCATATGACAGGCCTCTAGTGAGAACTCAAAATCGTAGCCATTCAATTTAAAACCGATTGTTCAAATTTAAAACATTGGGAGCCGGATCCATGTTTAACATTAAGCCCATATAAGAAATAATTACAGTAGGCACAAAATATAGCATATAAAAAAGTTGGTAAATAAAATGATTTTTTTAGCAAGATTAGTCAAACAATTAAATGGTTTAATCTTGTTGGATGTAATTTCTAGCTAATGGTCAGTAAATTGTATTTGTGTACTAACTTTTGTACTCTGGTTATATATATAAATAATAAAAAGACCAGCAAAATAAGTGTATATAAAGAACAAGTAGGCTAATCTATTTGGAAAGCTGTTCACTCGGATCAAGAAGAGATTTCATATTTGAATCTCGCCAAGAGGGTTTGGTGGATTTTCGTCAGTTATTTGCAGTTAAAAGGGATAGAGTTAAACCTCCCATTTAAAATACAAAATGCATACAGATCCACACAGTAACCAATACAAGTTATAATACATTATTCAAGCTAAAAATTTAGTCATTTAATTTGATATATAAATATATCTTTCCTTGACAAATTAATTCCAAATTAATTAAATGACCAAAAAAAGGTCAAAGTATGCTTTATTTGGTCAAAGTAATATATTTGATTATTATTAAAAAAATAAATTTGGACGACTTCAAAAACAATTCGAAAAAAAAAGGAAAAATTCCACCTAAAAAATTCACAAGTCGCCAAAAACAAAACTAAAAATATATTGGTTAATTTTTTAGATGGATCGTATTAACAAATTCAGTTTATGACATATAATTTGAAATATTAAAAGGGTGTGTTGAAAAATAAAATTACAAAATTTTATTTTCATCCAAAATTTGAACCCGTATAAAGAATTTTTCATATTGCTTGATCAAAAACAACCGTATCATATGATATTAAAATATTCTATGAAATACATAGTACTTTAGACCGCGTGTACCAAATGTTCTAATGTATATTAAGTGAATATATTTTGGCGACTTGTACCTGAGTTCGAAAAAGCTTAATCTCATGAGGAAAATTGGGCAAAATGAAAGGCTCGGAATCTGATTCTACTTCCTTAAATGGCTTGTACATCCTCATACTCTCCATTGCGCAAAGTGCGAAGAAGCCCATCCCATGGAACACCAGCCTCGGGATCCCAAATCTTGAGGCTGCATGTGTAGCCCACGGGAAGAACATGTCTGCGACGAGACAATCTGGCCTCAACTCTCCCAGCAGCCTCTCGAGTGGCTCCTGGAGGAGAGCGGTGGCCAGGAAGAACCTAATCACCATCTCCTCCGATGTGCAATGGTTGACGTTCTCGACTCCCTCCGGTAGGCCAGCGGCTGCGGAGGGGAATTCGAGGATCTGGAGGTCAAGTTGGGAGGAGCGGATAGATGTGGAGAAAGTGTGGGCGTTGAGTGGGGTGGTGATGATGGTGGATTTCACAGTGGTGGTGGAGGAGAAGAGTTTGGCCATTTCGAGTATCGGAATCATGTGGCCTTGAGCCATCATGGGGAAGAAGAATATGTGGAGCTGCTTCTGCTTCTGTTCTTGTTCCATTGCTTTAGTTTTCTCTCTCTAGATATTTGAAATTTTAGAGAGTTTGTAGTGTGAGAGGAAATTTTGTTTTGAGTTGATGATTCAGGAATACAATTATATTTATAGGTCGTTACTGAGGAAATTTTTAATTTTTTTTAACATAAGCGGTGTAAAAATTTATGCTGTTAGGAAATGTTTTTAATTCCGAGTGAAATATTTAATGTAGCTGAGTAAATTTTTCCAAATTAGCAGAATAATTTTTTTTTACAATATTGTGTTATATATTAGATAAATTAATTTTTTTTACTATGTTGTTATATGTTGCTAATATCTCTCGTCTATTTTGATGCTTAATTATTATTCGGTTATTTCTTCTAACACACGTAATATTCAAATTGTACTATTGTGGATGCTCTAGAGAAGTCTCGTATGCACAACGCGGTTGCATAAATTACTGTCACTAACTACAAGTGGATAAGATTAAATTCGTGACATTCTTATTACAAATACCAAGAGTGCTGGACTATAATGAAGTTTCGAATAGGATGCCCAACTTTGGGGAATTAATTAATGTGCGAGGTCCTTATATATATGCCTACTAATATAAGTTTGAATTTCTACTACTCTCGATTTTTATTGCGAAAAAATTCATTCATTCATTTTTTTTATACAAGTAATGTGAAGACCCCAAATATTCCATATCAATAGTGTATTGATCGAGAAGTTCCTTAGTATATATATTGATGTAATGGCTTTAATTTACAACTTAGAATAGTCATTTTAAAAGAGAACTTAAATAGTTACATCAGAACGGGCAAAATAACTTCAAGTTAGGAAGATATCAACCAAGACACAAAATTGCCGGAAATTCAGTCAAAATTCAAGCATTAATTTGAGTTATTAATTATTGTCATATTATCAAGTTAGAGATAATCATTTGGGTTCTCCACCACACATCAATTTTTTGGACGCACATCAATGTTTTGGATAATGACAATCTTGTCCCGCAAGAATTGTGTACAAGAATTAAAGAAGGAAAGACAAAACCTTCTGCGTCAAAAGTCTAAAACAGAGTGAGTGACGAACAAAAATATTTAATTTGGTAAGAAGTTAAAAAATAAATTGAGATATTTGATAAGATACTACTTATATTATGTTCATTTTATTAGTAAATATCTTTTATTTTTTATAATTTTTTGTGAAAATTTTCTTTTCCTAAGATTTTTTTTTCATGAAAAAAACTACAAGGCAACAAGACATCTTACCACATGGTCTATATGTCTTAACTTATTTTCCAACTTCTCATCAAAAATAACTGTTTTTATTTTTTTTATGTTATTATCAAACGAATCCTAAAATTATATGATAATTTTAAGGATTTTGAAAACTGATAATAATGTACTTATAAAGGTCAAATATGTCATATTGAATTGCTACATCTTTTACTTGGCACACTAAATTTGTGAAAGTTCTTGGAGTTTACACAAATTTTCTTGGTCGTCAGGCGTAATGAAGTTTTTCTCTTTCCCTCTTTAATATTCTTGGTGGTGACAGCCCATATTCAATTGCACTTTTTTCTACCATATTTTAATTGATATTCAAAAATTTAAAATTTAGATAATAAGGTACATGCAGCTGCCATGTTGGACTTCTCGAACATTGGACCCACCCCACGCGTTAGTTCAATCTTTACACAAAAAATAAAAAATACAATGTTATACTTGTCTGGTATTTTTATTATTTATCTTTATCGGTATGCATTATATAAATTATATATTTAGAAGATATAAAAAATATATAACTCATTTAATGCATTTGGTGAAAATAACTAATAAAATTTATAAGTAAGAAAAACATTTTCCAAAAATAATAATAATGTATTTAAAGCTTATTAAAACACAAAAGGGAGATTCTAGATAACCAGAAAGTATTTAAAACTACACTAAACAAAAATATGTCAAAATAAATTATATATTATATATTTTATTTTTTTGGTAAAATAAATAAAAAATTGTGTAGTACTTCAAGTAAAGAATATAATAGTTAATTTATAATAGAATTAAGAACATCTATGTGATGTACTAAGTACATGTAATTATATTATGTTTTAAGGTTGTTTCTTAGTAAAATATTGAAATATTTATACATATATGTTGGTTACTTTGTTATGAATTGTTTACAGATTAAAGTTGTATTCTTTTTTTAACACTCGACCATATAATATTGAATTTGGTACAGTAACTCAGTGACGAGTCAACAAATTTAATATGATATTTTCGTATCGGCTAATTTTTACCAAATTATCTCATATAAGACAACAAGTTGCTGAAATTAATATCATACTAAAGTTAGCACTTCGTCCCCAATTTATCGTCAAATTTGGCACTACGTGTGTGACGCTCCGAATCCCGTTATGAGGTTTAAACCTCCGGGACCCGATTAATCACGGTTCGTATGCGAGGCGGGTATAAGGTGCATGATTTAAAATTTATATAATGGAAAATTTATACGTAAGGCTTTATTTTAAGAAAATTTTGGTATATGAAGTATGTAAGGTTGACAAATCTAAACCTGTAAATGGATAAACAATGTTTAAACTAAAAATCTAACTCCACATTTGTAAAGTCCATAATCAATAGAAATCAACAATCCATATAAAACGAATCCTCCAACGTGGTCCCAACTTTATATAAAAGGTTTTACATAAATTCTCAATAATTATACATCTAGTCCAAAGGAAGTTTAATTATACAAAACCGATCAAATACAAGTCGTATACTGATGACTATAAGTGTTTAAGGTATTCAGAGGCCTCTAGACTCCATACTCGTGCTGTCCCTTAAGAAGTACCTACAAAACTGGTTTGAAAAATGGGAGTGAGTCAAACACGGGCTCAGTAGGAACTATAAGATTTTATTTTATATATAAGAAACTACACATTGTCATTCACATGCAACATGAGATAATGAAAGTAATTTGATATGCATTAAGCTTATACGTATGTTTTATTTTTATATCTCTTTACAGATATTAATGTAATAAAAACTATTTATATGCAATACAAACCAAGGGCTATCCCATCCCCGTAAATACTATCAAGTATGTAACACCGAAATATTAGTAAAATACCAATAAATGATCAACCATAAGTATAATTAGTAAAATAGTATCACCGATAAATAGAATCATAAAATGATTGGATGCACTAATCTTTTAATCAAATTCTCTCGTCCATCTACTCATATCCAACTTGTTGGTCGAAAAATACCCTAGAGGGGGGGTGAATAGGGTTTTTAAAACTTAATCGGATTTTTAAAATATATTTAAAAATCGTTTAATGTCTATAACAATCAAGCAATCAAGAAACAAGGATAATTCCAATCACAATGAATAAGTAGCACAATATGAAAGAGCAAGAGATATAAAGATTAAACAGATAGAAGTCGAAGACTTTTTGTCCACACGGTTCGGCTTGTTAGCCCCTACTTCCATGCTCGGTTAGTACCCCGAGAATTTTCATTATAACCGATCTTCTTCCGGGTGAAGATCAAACTTCTACAAGTGTGTTCTTCTCACACACTCTTACAAGTATTGAATCACTCTCAATACTCACACAAGAATTCACTCTTGCTATTCTATGAGATACACCTCTTACAAATATGATTTGAATAAATTTTGGTGGTTAATACCAATGTACAATAGCTCTTAAGCGTATGAGGAATTACAAATGAAACTCACACTAAGAGATATCAAATTTGATCAACAATTTCTAGTTCAAAATAAAGATGATTGATCAAAAGCAATGTTCTTGAATATTTGAATATTGAATGTAGATGAATAGAATAGTGTAGGAATGATTCAAGAGTGTTTAAACATGTCCTATATGGTGTATATATATTCTAAGATAACATATGGCCGTTTGGAGGGAGTTGGTGGAAGTTTGGTACAAAAAATGGTAAAAAATCTAAAATTCAACGGCTAGTTTTTGAGCCATCAGTCGATTGAGCAAGGCTCATCAGTCGACTGAGTGGCCATCAATCGACTGAGCAAAGCCCACCAGTCGACTGATGGTCTCCACTGGTCTGCTGCCAGAATGACCAAAAGTTCCATTTTTCACACTTTTGCAAATTAGCTCAAAAATCAATTTTGAAGCTTGGGAATACTTAAATATGAGTTTCTAAGATTTCTATAATGTAAAGAGCTCGGAAATGAGGTCGTTAGATTTTAAAACGAATTTATTTCAAAAACGGTTTTTCTCCAAAAGAAGGTTTTTTGAAAGGATTCCAATTCAAACTTTGATTTGATAAATCTAATTATGTTAGAACATAGTATGAGCTTTTATGATGATCAAATATAAAACTTTACATAGGAAATTAAAGCACTCACTCAAATATAAAATAACGAGTCTTCGAGGGCTTTGTTTGTATCTTCGTTTCTTTTCTTTCTTGGGTCATTGTACTTCATCGAAATGTAATTGAAGGTGTATTGATCAAGTAGTTGTGTGAGGTGTAAGATATTGATAGTGCAATACTTTGTAGGTGAATAATCTTGATTTTGACTTTTCGGTTAAGTCCACGTATGATCAATTTATTGTGGTTATAACTCAAAACATCAACTAAGTTAAATTACACATGATTTACTTTATTCTTATTATCAAAACAAGATTAGTGACTTTCAAGTCAACACAATTATCTCATTTTCAACATCTAGGATTTTTCTGCTGTACACAGCGATCGGGATCTAAGGCCCCAAGGCTAGGGTATGCAGCCCCCAAGGTTAGGTCCCCCTGTAGACCACCTAGATATACAGGGTATGGCGCCTCGCGCAGTCACCCTAGCTGGAGCATAGAGTATACCGCTCCCAAAGTGGGATCCCTCTACACGGATCATAGAGTATGCTGCTAACATAGCAGGGTCTTTCTACGCGAACCAAAGTATGTAGCCAGTAAGGCTAAGTAAACCCCATAGACTATTAGTCTCTGTCCGTATTCAAAGTAGTATAGTTTATGAAAATAGTAAATATTAAGTAAATTATATGTATCAATCAGATATCTACTCATATCCATATATGTATATGTTTCAAATCGTACCCTCGTAATTCATATAGTAGCATAATTGTTGTACTTAAACCAAGCACGCCAAGTCCGTTAATTAGTGGCCCAGTGATGATTTTTATCAGTTAGTTTAACAAATAGAGGAATTTCTTTGTGATACAATAAATGAGTTCTAAGCCAAGTAATAAACATAATTTATGTTGCTTGAAATTCATATAAACTTCCTCTTATGTTCTCAAGGCATGGATCCTTCAAAATTGGAATAAATTTTATATATGTATCGCTATCATTTATCCGCTATCGTATCTGTCCGTATAGGTTTTATACCAAGCTTTGTACTTAACAATATATAATGGGGGATTCTTTCATAATTAACAGATTTAAGTTATAAAACTCACAAATCAACTAAAACAATCAAAGAAAAACACCCAATTCCCCACGAACAGGCATAACCTAGAAATGATATGCAAAACTGCCAGTTTTTGGTTGATTAAAGAGATGCAATACATAATACCTTAAAAATAAGTTTGAGTATTAGTGTTCTCACCTTATTAGGCCAATAATTTGAGGTTTTGAGTGCTGGATCAAGCCGCAAATCAAAAACCCACAAAATCCCCGATTTTTTAGCTTAACCTTCAACCATGGAGGAAGGAGCTTGGAGAAGAAGATGGAGGAGATGGTGATGGTCTTGTATGAAGCAAAGAACCCTATAAGGTTACTCCCACTAACCCCTCTCAAGTGCCCACATCTTTCTATCAAACCCTCACCCAAAATGGAACCAAAGGGAGATGGAAGGGAGGAATGAAAATGAACAACAAATGGGGAGGAAAGGGGTTAAAATACCAAATGGACCTGCTCTGATCGATCAGAGGCCACATTTTCTGAAGTTTAACATTTTTCCTTTGAAAAATTGCACTTTTCGTGGCCCGTTTTGAGCTCCGAAATGATTCCAACTCAACTCAGCCTCAAAACAAAACTTGTAGAGGGTAAACTGATGAAACTCTAGTCATAAATGGGGACTCATTTGGACTTCATATGAGAGAGTTATGGCCTCTCAAAGTTGGCCAAAAACTTATTTCAGTAAAAATTTGATTTTTCACCGTTAGTAACCAACTTCAACCATGGCTTTTTGAAATGCGTTCCAACTAACCACGCATGTTTAATATCATTAAAATGAGTTGTTAAAAGTGTTGGATTAACTACGGAGGTTTCGAAACAAAAATTGACTCCTCAAACGGAGGTTTGGCCTTGAAATGTAATACGGGGAATTACAACGTAGCCAAGTAAAGAAAAGCTACTAAACCTTCGATCTTTGAACAAGTTACAAAAAAATAATCAAAATATATTAAAAATATATTTAAATATTTTTCTCATAAAAGTAGAATGAAAGAGTTGTATTGATAATTGTATGATTACAAAGACTCCCAAAGCGGGTATATATATGACACAAATTAAACCCTAACATAACAATAATGGAAAGAAAGATAAATGAAATAAATAATTAAGGAAAGATTCCATAAATAAAATAACTATCTATGTTATGTTTTGATAAAGGCAAAATAAACTATACCATAACTAACGTAAATACCATAAAGAAATTATACTCTCACAAATAATATAATATTGCTTTCCAACATAAAGATACACTAATTACAAACTAATCAATCATATCTTGAGATTTGGCATGTTGATTATATCCCCAAAAGGAAACTATACTCTTAATTAGGAACATCCCAAAAGGGAATAGTGTACTATTAGTTTGGGATGGGAAAATGTATTGCAAAAATAAAATAAAATGATAGAGGGCTAGTATAGTGACTAAGAACTTGCCCTATTATGGGGTTCATCAAATGTTCGAGTCTCGTTGTACCTTGCAAGACTTATATCCAATTAATATAAGGCTTCCATAAATGAAAAATAATCTAAGAATGTTAGAGGATGGGGTGTAGAAATTTAAAAATAGCGCCATTTTGAGTTACCCCTTTGGATAATGCCTATAATTTGAGTTAGCCCCTGAAATGAAAATCCATTGGGCCATGTCAAGGATTGGGATCATGTGGCCATGGGCCATCATTGGAAAGAAGAAGATGCGGAGCTGCTTCTGCTCTTTCCCCATGCTTTCGTTTTCTCTCTCTAGATTTTAAATTTTTAGAGAGAGAGAGAGAGAGGGAGGCAAATTTGTTGTGGATTGATTCGAGAGTATTGATGAAAGAAAATGGTGTGTATTTACATGCCCTTATTGAGACATTATTTATGTATATATAAATGAAAGGTGTCTTTTATGACACTGAATTATAAAGTTTTTGTATTTTTCCCCTTATTGTTATTGGAATTTTATTTATTTATTTATAACTATGGTTGTTTTCAATCTTAATTAGTAGTACATGGTACTTTTCAACTAAAATACGTAAATAGGGTTCTTTTAAAAACACTAATAAGAGTAGCGATTTTAAATTTAAAAACAC
This sequence comes from Lonicera japonica, assembly GCA_021464415.1. Lineage (NCBI taxonomy): Eukaryota > Viridiplantae > Streptophyta > Magnoliopsida > Dipsacales > Caprifoliaceae > Lonicera > Lonicera japonica. Next base: position 29,008,481 of record CM038471.1, on the reverse strand, counting down.
CACTTTAACTGACATTTTTAAACTGCTCAAATTTTTTTCAGTTCATCTCGCTTCAAAAAACGTGAAAAGGGTACAAAATTTTGGGCAACTTAAAAACGCCACCAACTCTAAAAATTTTAATGTTATCTCTCCTGCTTGTCTTTGCATGGGCAATTGCATGACTTGTGACAAAGAAAACATTTGTCTATTTTGGTGGTTTTAAGTATAAAATAGCCACACATTCAGGTGGTTTAAAAAAAAACATATTTTCCCATTTAAATTAAAGTACCATATTCTACTAATTAAGATTGAGAACATAGTTATAATAAAAAAATAAAAAATAAAAGTCTTATTATTTTGAGTTAACAGTAATTTTATGTTGTTCCCATTTTATATTATATGTATGTATATTTGAGAATAAGTTGTGCACATATATCTGTGAGCCGGTGCCTAATTGACATTAAAAATAAATGAGATGTCATGTCTTTTTTTAAATTTAATAAGATACGATACTCTTTTTTCTCTCTAGAAAAATTAATATTTGGCTACCCCTAATTTACTATAACTTTGCATGCGTATATATATTCATTCGTTATAAACTTTTTTGCTTTTATATAATAAATTATATTTAAAGTGTTATCACTGAATTAAAGTACAACTATATAATATTATTTGAGTAGTAATAATAATTTATTTTGAATTCGTTATGAACTTGTCATCGCAATAGTATTAATATATATAAGAAATATGAATGTACGAATATTTTATTGATTTTTTATCATCACATCACTTAACTCGTATACTTATTAAATATTATCCATGTGTCGAGACAAATACTTAAAAAATAAAATCTAAGATGATAGATGGCAAAGTAAACTACATATATATATATATATATAAATTAGTCATGGTATTCAGTTACTTTCTCACCTGTCCAATTAAAAAAAGAATATATTATTTTTAAATTTTATCATCAAAGAATAAAATCAAAGATGATAGATGGCAAAGTACATTATATATATATAAATTAGTCATGGAATTCAGTTATTTTCTACCTGTCCAATAAAAAAAGTATATATTATTTTTAAATTTTATCATCCAAGTGAGATGTAAAAGTAATATGATTTTATGAGTTAAAAATTGTGACGTAAACGAAATAGAAGAAAAGTGAGACTTGGATACGTCTTCTCCTTTGAATTAGATATTATTCGGACTTTGGATCATCTCTATTATTAATTTAATTTAATTTTGATTAATAAAATTTATTCCAAAACAAAGGGTCTATTTGATAATAATGTGAAAAAAGAAAATAAAAATAGTTGATTTTTGTGAGATATCTTACTACTTTGTGGCTTTTTTTATGGAGATATTTTTTTTATTAATTGAGGAAGAAAAAAAATTCACAAAAAATTATAAAAGATGAAGAACATCTACTCATAAAATGAGCATGAAATGGAGAACTTGTAAGTGTTTTTTTTTTTTTTTCATATTATTATTAAACGGAGTCTAAATAAATAAATTTTTTATGATCTCTATAATAAATAAAATTGTTTCTTTTAATATGGTAATAACATGTGTGACTATTAAATGCATTCTTTAGAGACTTTTTGATATCTGTTCCATATGGTACAATGCTCTGGTTGGACTCATTACGTTTACTCGCATTTAATTTAGATTGAAACGTTTACTCGCATAATGTAAACTTGGTCAGCTACTATTTTTACCTTAATTTTAGAATTTACATTACACTTTTAAGCTTTTTCATTCATGGCGGGTTAAAAAATATTCTATCCGTCCTAAATTGTTAATCCTTTTGAAAAATCCAACTTATTAAGAACCCAACATTATTATTGTATTTTTTACTTAATTTACATTGACTTTTTTCTTTTACCCTTTTCTTTATTCAAATTTTTTTCTTGAAAAGTGAAAGTACAAAAGGGCAAAATATATAGGTATGTATTTATATTTTATGAAAAGTGGACATTTATTTTGAAATATCTAAAACTAGAAAGACGGACCAGCAATTTGGAACGAAGGGAGTATGACAATTTTATTTTGTTACCATTTACAATACAGATGGCCTTACAAAGATAACTTCAATTTTATTTTGTTACCATTTACAATACAGATGGCCTTACAAAGATAACTTCATATATAAATAAACTAGGATCACCAAATTTGTAAAAATGGAACCCTATCGATTTATCTATCTTATCAAATTTTAACATGTTACGTATGAAAATTAATGACTAAAGTAAGAGAAACGTACCTCTCATCATCCACAAAATCTACTGCCAACAAAATGATTTTCCTATTTTATAATAATAATAATAAAAAATCAATACAATCTCATTTAATCACCTTGAAAACTTATGTTAATTTCTATAATGTTATTACTTTCTATAATTGATCAGAAAATAAAAGATTTATCAAACAACTCAAATTGTGAATCTAAGTACCAGAAGGCCATAATCACTCTAAACCATTAATTAAAAGATAAACACTGAGGACAAATATGAGCCACGAGTTTAGAAGATAAACCAATACAATTTGTGAATTGGGTCGGCCATTACAATTTAATCATCACAACAAATAATGTCATGAATAAACCAATACAAACCAAAAACAAGAACAACATAAGCTGCACTTCGTGTTTAAATTTGTCGAAATTATGTTTTAATCTTGATTTCTAAGTATAATACATGTTGTTTGCCTTGGTTTAGCCTAAATAAAAAGAAATTTTAAGCTTTTTTGTAAAGTTATCATAAGCTAGCTATATACATCATGACTTCAATTCTCTTAAATGCACATCCAAGGAACTCAATTCATCAAAGCTATATCCATCATGATCTACTTCAATTCTCTTGAACGCATATTTAGGGAACTCAATTCTTCAATTAAAGCACTTAAATCATTATAAGAAGATCTGCCTTCTTCAATAACCTGCTTTGCCTTCTCTTTCAGCTCGTTCGCTCTTCTCCTCATTTCCTCGCCTTTTTCTTCCACCATTATCATCTTCACCGCCTTTTCCACCATTTCCCTCCTTATCCCCTGGCCAGCCACACTATTCCATTCCTTCACTCCAACACTAACCCTAATTCTCAAAACCTCCATCACTAATTTCTCATTGTAAAATTGCTCCGCAAACACAGGCCAAGTCACCATTGGTAACCCAGCGCACACTCCTTCCAATATCGAATTCCATCCACAGTGTGTCACAAAACCGCCCACTACTTTGTGATCAAGGATCAACAATTGTGGAGCCCAACCTCTTATAATTAGCCCCTTCCCTTTGGTTCTCTCTTCAAATCCGTTAGGCAACCACACGTTTTCATCTTCATTTATGCTTACCCTCACCACCCATATGAACGGCTGATCAGAAGCTTCGAGCCCCATTGCAATTTCATATAATTGTGCAGCAGAAATGTCGGCCTCGCTTCCGAAACAAACATAGATAACTGAATTAAGTTTTTGGGAATCCAGCCATTTCAAACACTCATGTTCATCAATGGAAGCTTTCTTTCCTCTCACTTCTTTATCTTCAATATCTTTATTACACAATGAAAGGGGTCCTATAGGCCACGCCTTTCTCTTCAAAACATTTCTATAGTGATTCGCGTAATCAGGTTCAAGCTCAAAGAAGCTGTTCATGATAACTCCATAACTTTCTCAATCAGAGTCTTTAACTTGATTTAATAACTATGTGAAGTCATTGTTAGTCTCTTCTCGTTCATGTTTAGCAATCTGCATTTACAGCCGTCAAAATATTGAGACACACAGTACGCTAATATTAAAACTAAATTATGAAAAATGTCACATTTTATCGAATTATGCATGTTGCTAATCTCATCTATACATTTCATACATATATTAAATTATTTCAAACTCAATCCCAATTAGTTCTTTAATAACAAAATACATACTTCCAGAGCAATAAATGTGAAGCATTAATTTTAAATTGGACAGTTTAAAATAACTCAATGTAATAGTTATTACTAGACGGATAAACTTCATGCGGGAGGCGTCTAGTGAGAACTCAAAATCTTAGCCATTCAATTTAAAAATGATTGTTCAAATTTAAAACATTGGGAGCCGAATCCATGTTTAGCATTAAGCCTATATAACAAACTTTTATAGTAGACACAAAATATAGCTTATAAAAAAGTTTGTTAATTTTTTTTAACAAGATTAGTTAAACAATAAAATGGTTTAATCTTATTGGATGTAATTTCCAGCTACTGGTCAATAAATTGTATTTATGTATTCTCACTATATAAATAATAAAAAAGAGAAGAAGCAAAATTAGTGTATACAGAGAGCAAGTATGCTAGTCTTTCGGGGAGGTACACACTAGGATCAAGAAGAGATCCCATAATTAAATCTCACAAGCTAGGGGGTTGAGGTGGATTTTCATTGTTTGTAGATAAAGGGACAGACTTAAATCTCCCCTTGAAAACAAAAAATGTATACAGATCCACACAGTAGCCAATACGAAATCTAATACATGCACTATATATTCATGCTATTAACTTAGTCATTTAATTTGGTATATAAATATATCTTTATTGACATATTAATTCCAAATTAAATGACCAACAAAATAGGTAAAAGTATGTTAAAAATGCATTGGTTAGTTTTTTAGATAGACCCACACTACCAAATTCACTTTCTAACTCAGAATTTGAAATAATAAAGAGTGTTTGAAAAACAAAATTATAAAATAATCAAAAGCACTAGTAATTTTTATGACTAGAAATGAGGTTAAAGGTCGTTTTTTGCAAAAGAAAAAAAAACATTGAATAATGTTTTTTTGAAATAAAGGTCTAGATATCATTATCATTTTGAAATAAGGACTTTGACCGAGTGCAAACTTAACTTTGCACAAAATTGTGTTTTGTGCAAAGTTAACTTTACAATAAAAAAAATTAATGCAAATTTATTTTGCATGATGTGTTTATATTTTTTTAACAAGTATATTCTTATGTTTCATTCATAAAACTTTAAAACAACGTCAAATAAACACAAATACATAGTAATGTTTTAGAAAATAAGAAGTGCAAACTTAACTTTGCATAAGTTTGAAAAAATTATTATGTGCATTTTATTAATAAATAGGTTTTGAATATGCAATTTGTTAAAATTGTAATAAAGCACTGTCAATTAAACACTTATATATAATAATATGCTAAAAACTTGGAAAAAAAAAGACGAGATCGAGAACATCTCACTAAACAACTCATTTCCTTTGTCGGCTGTTCACAAGATGAGTTGTAATTTTGTCATGAAATTTTACCTTCACCCAAGATTTGAACCCGTAAATATTTTTCCATATTGCTTGATCAAAACTATCGTATCATATGCTATTAAAATGTTCTACGGAATATATAATAGTTTAGACTGCATGTGATAAATTAAATGTTCTAGTGTATGGTGAATATATTTTTGCAACTTGTACCTGAGTTCGAAGAAGCTTAATCTCATGAGGGAGATCAGGCAAAATGAAAGGCTTGGAATCTAATTCTACTTCCTTAAACGGCTTGTACATCCTCATACTCGCCGATGCGCAAAGCGCAAAGAAGCTCGTCCCATGGAACACCAGCCTTGGGATCCCAAATCTCGAGGCTGCACGTGTGGCCCACGGGAAGAACATGTCTGCGACTAGACAGTCTGGCCTCAACTCTCCCAGCAGCCTCTCAAGAGGCCCCTCGAGGAGAGCGGTGGCCTTGAAGAACGTAATCTCCATCTCGTCCGAGGTGCATTGGTCGACGTTCTCAACTCCCTCCGGTAGGCCAGCGGCTGTGGAAGGGAAGTCGAGGATCTGGAGGTCAATTTCGGAGGAGGTGGAGAAAGCAGGGGCGTTGAGTGGGGTGGTGATGATGGTGGATTTTATGGCAGCAGTGGTGGTGGAGGAGAAGAGTTTGGCCATGTCGAGGATCGGAATCATGTGGCCATGAGCCATCATGGGGAAGAAGAATATGTGGAGCTGCTTCTGCTTCTGTTCTTGTTCCATTGCTTTAGTTTTCTCGCTCTAGATATTTGAAATTTTAGAGAGAGAGAGAGAGAGAGAGAGAGAGAGAGAGAGAAAGAGTTTGTAGTGTGTGGGAGAGGAAATTTTGTTTTGAGTTGATGATTCAGGAATATGGTTTTGTAGTTTTATATGCCGCTACTGTGGAATATTAAGTTTTTTTTTAATTTTTTTTCAACATAAGCGGTGTAAAAGTTTATGCTTTTAGAAAAAAAAAATTAATTACACAGAATATATTGTAAACTTCTAAATTTATATTATTTAAGGTATCTGAGTTAGATCAAATTTGTGACATTCTTATTACAATGACCAAAAGTGTTGAAATAATGAAGTGGCCAATAGCATATCCGGTTTTGGGGAATTAATTAATGTGCGAGGTTCTTATAATGCCTACTAATAAATATAAAGTTCGAACTTCTATTACTCTCTCTATTGGGAAAAAAAAATTCAGTCAATTTTTTTTACACAAGTAATATTTTACGTTATAATTTTTCATCTACGAATAATGATTTTACAACTATCACAATAATAGGGACATACAACTATCACTACATAATAGGAGTGGACAAAATGAAAGGTTTGATACTATCGTTATAAAATCAAGAAAGATATCAACCAAAACACAAAATCTCTGGAAATTTACTCAAAATCAATTTAAGCATTAATGAAAGAGATGTTTTGAACTTATAAAATGAAAAATTGAGTTACTAATTGCCCTAATTATTGCCATATTATAAAGTGAGATATAATCATAAGTAACATGATTTTATTGGTTAATAAGGGGGAGCTAAAAACAACTTCGGAAATGAGGAGAATTAGGGAGTAAGAAAAGTAAGACATTGCGCGCAATAAAAAAAGGGGATCAAGAAAACGAAGACTTCGCATACTTCTAATAATTTGACCTCGTATTATTCATATAGAAATTAAATACATATATATGGTCCATTTTTGGTACGGACCACTCCTTACTGACTGGTCCTTTTACGACGGTTTTCCGTCATAAATATATTTTGAGGTATTTTTTATAACGCAAAACCGTCATAAAAAAACCAGTTCGTAAGGAGTAGTCCGCACTTGAAATTTTCCGCATAGATATAACGCTTATGGAGTTTAACCTAAGTCGTATTTTTGTCTATAACCGGTATCCCACTCTTTATCACCCTTTTTCACCTTTTATCTTATTTCATTAGTTCTAATATGATCTAAACTCACCGTTTTCAACAAAGCGACGAGCGAGAAAGGAAAAATGGAGAAATACAGTTGGTACTTGAAGAAATCATTGGGAGAAGTGGGTACGTGGGTACTTGCAAGAGTGGAGAAATTGGAGAAATTGGAGAACACTAGCAATATTCTTTATATGTGCGTCATGTAACTAATTTTATTTGGATTTTTGACGGTACATCAATTTTTAAATAAAAATAAGAAGCAATTGAAATTTTATAAGTGTCAATTAAAATATCATAGATGAAAGTGCAATGCAGGATAAACTTCATAGATGTTGAATATGGACTGTGACAATCTTGTCCTGCAAGAAATGCAATTTGACAAAGATTGAGTGACGACATATAAATATTAAAAGTTGTGGTCTTGTAGAAATTTAGAGAATAATATATAATATGTTGCCACGTTGGACTTCTCGAAAATTGGACCCACTCCCATGCGTTAGTTCAATGTCACATAGAAAATAAATAAATAAAAATAATATATTTAAAACTTATTAAAACTTTAGAAGGGAGATTCTAGATAACCAAAAGTATTTAAAGCTACAATAAAAAAAATATCAAAATGAATCGTACATTATATTTGTTTTTCGATCACGAAATGCTCCGGGTAGTTGAAAATTAAAAAATAAAAAATAATTATAAAAGATATTATGTACTTGTCCTTAGAATAAAGGACATTCTTTTCCAACCAATAGTTTCGAGAGCAAATTTTTTATTAAAAGAAGATATTGTCCTCTCTTAAAAAGAGAATATGGCATTTGTCCTTAATAAAAAAAAGCCCCATTAAAAAGTGTTTAGTATTTCAAGAAAAAATATAATTATTAATTTTTGGTAGAATTAAGAAAATCGATGTGACGTGCTAAGGACATGTATTATATTATGTTTTAAGGTTATTTATGAGTAAAATATTTAAATATTTGTACATATATTTTGGTTATTTTATTATCAATTGTTTAAAGATTAAAGTTGTTGTCATTTTTTATCACTTGGTCATACACAGTAACTCGATGACGAGTTGCCAAATTTAATATGATATTTCAACATCAGCTAATTTTTACCAAATTATGTAAGTCATATTCAACAAGAAGTTGTTGAAATATGATGCTAACGTTAGCTCTTCATCCTGATTTATTGTCAAATTGGCACTATGTAACCAAGTGAAGAAAAGCGATTAAACTTTAATCTTTGAATAATTTATAATAAAATAATCAAAATATATCTATAAATATTTTAATATTTTGCTCATAAACAACCTTAAAATATAATATCATCCATGTAAAGATTTGATAGGGGGCATAACATTTTAATTTGTATCCGTTGAGCGAGAACAGAGATGGAAAGTGAAGAATTGAATTTTATTTAATTAAAAAAAATTCGTGGTCTATAGTCTAGTGGTGCTTTAAGAATTTTATTATAATTTTGTGGTGGTTTTTGGGGTGGACAAAAAAGTTCTTGATTTTTTGGTATATTATGGATAAGTGGAAGCAATTTAAGTACTTTAGCCATCCAAATCATGCCACTAAAGCACTAAATCTAAAAGTTACTCGAAAAAAAAAATCTAATGTGTCATTGTATATGATTTTGATAGCTATAAGTAATTAAGATTACATGTTTGATTTTTATATTGTTTTTTTTTGTAATACACTACAGCCTCGTTTGATTCAGGTATTAGGATAAGTGAGATTAATAATACCAGTATTAATAGTACTTGACTATTAATCCTGGTATTAATTTAATCCAAATACCCTGTTTGATTCATGCAGTATTAATAATGGGATATCTCATGCTGATGTTAATACCATGTTTGATTCTGTAACTCGTATACGGGATTATATTTTGGACTAACAAAATAAAAAAAATTTAAAAAAAGGAAAAAAACTTTTAAAAAAAATCTAAAAAAAAAGAATTTAACAATTTTTTTTAAAAAAAAAAATATATATATATATAAAACTTAAAATAAATAAATAAATTAAAATAATAGTAATATAGTAGTAGTAGTGGCATTTTTGAAAATATATGGTTCATTTTTCTTAATCCTAGATAAACAATACCACCTCCCCCCTGGTATTAAATTATACCACAAAGAGTGGTATTAAGTTAGTACCGGTAATCCCAGCACATTTGTGTGAATCAAACAAGGTATTATAAAAAAAGTGGTATTAACAATCCTGGCCATCCCACTTTTTAATACCTGAATCAAACGAGACCTAATTGTATCACAATTAATCGTTTAAAATAACCTGTTTCTTATCGTCACTTTTGGTATATATGTTGATTATGTTTTTTTTTCTATAAAAAAATAAAAGTATTTATTCTTTAACATGATTCTTTCACATCATATCTCTTTACTTCTTCTTTACAATATAAATGAACAAACTTGTGTTTACATATAAATACACATACAACTTATAAGCATACATGCCTATTTTTTTATTGCAATCTTCGAACCGGTTGCTTTCTAGAGTTACTTGAACCAATCGAATTCTTATTTCCAAAATATTAAAGGTTTATATGAAGCCTTGTCTCAAGGTGTTAAGAGCGATATCACGGATATAAATGTAACCTTTGGGCAATATATTCCACTTGATTCATGTTTTGGATATGGAACTGCATGTGGTGGAGGATGGGTACGAGTTCTTTCCAAAAAGGAAGAATTGTTACAATATTTTTAGCTCCAAATTATAGTGGAGAGTTTGATAATGCAGGTGCTCTCTATTAAGTATTGACGAATATCTAGTCAATTCATGCGAGATAGTTAAACCACTTGATGTTAAGCAATTACCAAGCCATTCAAAGCCTCTTAAAAGGGCAACGACATTCATACTTACTCTTTCGAGTGCACGTGATTGTATATTGGCTCTAAGGCAATTAATAAATAATGTTTACAAAGCTACCAGCTCTTTTTCTCTCTTTACTGCTAATTGTTTAGGATTCAGGACTCTTGTAAGAGCTTTCTCTTTTTTATTTATAGGTTTAGAATTAGGGTTACAATATTTCATTAGGGTAAACAGTAAAATGACTATATAGGGCAAAATTTGGTCTCTACTTCAACACTTACACGTGTCTTAGGATAGTACAAATTATAATGGCCTCATGTTATCCATAGTTCACGTGGAGACAACCATCTCGGTAGCAGCGCAACCATATTGGCACATGATGACGTCATGATCATGTCGGCCCTAGTATAACCATATCAGAATAGGTGTTTCTTTCTCGGCAAAGAGATGACCATGTCAACATAAATTCCACTCCGAGTGAATTATGTACTTGGACTTATGCTAATGCACAAATCTAGGCCCACCTCAGTAGTGGGCCTAGTATTTCGGCACAATCCTTACTTTATAATTTTTGGGCTTCCTCACTATCCATTAAATTAAATATTTATTTATAAAATTAGAATTTTTATACATAAACAACTCCCTACGAAAATGTATTTTACACTAGTCAATTATATATATAAATGTAAATTATCTTTATAAATGAAATATTTATCTATAATTGATTTAGTGAATAAACCAGTTATTATCGGTTAACACTTTATTATATGATTATATTTTAAGATTATCCATCAATTTAGTGAAATAAAAAAATATCATATTTTATTATATTATATAAATCCAATGAGATTTGTGTTTTCCCTAATAATAATAAAAAAGTCAGAACTATTAAGTTAGTAGGCCAAAGAAAATTGTTGCACCTGCAATTGGTAAAACATGAACATAGAACATCTATATTTTCTTTTGAAATTTTTTTGACATAATAATGGTAATTATTAAAGTTATGAACACAAAATGTCTTTCATATAATATGGTAATTTTATTCTGGCGTGTAACCCATTATATTATTTGTCAATATATTAAGTCCTACTATTTTTGAATAATTGTTGTTAAATTTATTTTCACTTTTATGGAATAACTAAAATATCATTGACTATAAAATGTCTGTTTATTTAGACAAACTATCACATTTGAGTTACCCTTTATTTTGCTAACTATTAGTCAAAAAATGATGGTAAATTATTTTTTTTCTTTTTTTACAAAAAAGCTTGAAAAAGGTAACAAAGAGATGTAAAATTCCGTATCAAATTGAATTTTTTTAATATGGACAAGTTTAAAACGAGGCATAAAAGGAAGGGCGTAAACTTTCTTTTCTTGATTTTTTTTATATAAAAGCAATGATTAAATAATACAACTTTTATTTTTAATACAATTTTAGAATCACTACAACAAAAAGCATTAACAAGTGGAATATAACCACTACATAAGGAGGACACATCATTTGTTTTTCTTTTCTTATTTTTTATTATTGAAAACTATAATTTAATAACCTTTAAAGTTTATCTCGCTTTGGAGATATATATATATATATATATATATATATGTGTGTCTGTGTGTGTGTGTAAATTTATTCTTTGCTTCTTATTTTTTTGTTATTTATGTTTTTAATACTTGCAAGGTCAGATTTTCGTTTGAGTAAGTTAGTTTATCTGATTGATCCATGAAAATGATTTCTTTTAAATTTATTTTTCGAAACATAAACGAGTGTTTTTCATTTAAATAAGTAAGATACATGTATCATTTTAGTTTACTAGAAAAACACAATAAACAACCTCTGCCTACTAAACAAAATGAACAACCTCTGCCAACGTACTATAATGAACATGTTGCCATCATTTAAAAAATCAATCACGTGACTATCTTACAAGAAGGAACACTTTAAGGGGTAATCTAATTGCTGATGTGCCGAGAAATTAGTATAATTTATCATGTTAATATATAATTTAGAGAGCATATATTATTACTAATATTTATATTTTTAATATTTTTTAGGTGTTAGTAAAGAATTGGAAAATATTGAGAAAAATAGAGAAATTAAAGCTCGTGAAGACACCTAAAGTGTTCAATACTTTTAAATGTATAAATTTTCACTTGGAACTCTAAATAATACAATTCTTGAGCTTAATTTCAATAGAATTTCAAGATATACAACTTTTTAGTTCAACATTTTTTCAAATTTAACCATCTTAGAGTCCGAAATTGCGATGCAAAATTCAGCAACTTAAAAGCGCGAAAATTTATTATACTCAAGTATGGGCTCAAATCTAAATCCACTAAGAGCATCCGCAGCGTAATGAAAATATTTAGGCTAAATTTACTATACATTTTATTAACTTTTGAAATAGTTCACAGCGAGAAGGGTAAAAAAAACAGCAAAAAAAATTATACGAATGGCCCATATTCGTATCAGTTGATGTAAAAAAAAAAAAAAAAAAAAACAAACAAACTTGGCCATACGAATGTGGCAAATTCGTATGGTTCATACGATGATGGCAAATTCGTATGGCAATTTGAGGGGTTTTTTTTTTTTTTTTTTTTTTTTTTTTTTTTTTTTTTTTTGGGTTATACACCGTTTGGCCCATGTTTTCTCTTAATTATATTTTTGCCCCAATAATTCTATAACTCAAATAACACATGTTTAAAACACAAAATAAATTTATATGATTTGTATTAAACATTAAAGAATGGTTTGCAAGACTTGATTTTATAGATAAAAAAATTTGGTACTTAAATAATACAAAAACAATAATTGGTTTAAAATAGACACTTTAATAACTTATTTACAATTTCACCCCCTAAAGTTAAAAAGTTAACTTTAACTTTAACATCATCCAAACTAATCCAAAGCAAGCAACGGAAATATGGAAAAATAAAAATAAAAAAATATTAATGGCTCATACGAAGGTGTGTCTTTCGTATGATTCAATTTTTTTTTATACGAGTGTGCTAAATTCGTATCATTTCGTACGAGTGTCCCAAATTCGTATGACTAAAAATTAGTGAAATGGTAAATTTGGCCAGTCGGTACCCTACCTGCCAAAATTTTAACCTACCATTGTCTCCGCTGTGAACGGGGTAGGGTAAATCTAACATTTTACCCTACCCGATACAGATGCTCTAACTAGTTAGGACTAGTGGGCCAAGACCTGAATTTTAAAGGCTCAACATGGACCAAAGCCATTTAGCACTCAGCCAAAGCAGCCCACTAGCCAAATTAACTTAAAGCCTTATGGAATAGATAATTAAATTTACCGACTCTTTATCGATCTTAACCCAACTGATGTCTACAAAAGCCAAGCTCACTAGCCAAGTTTAAGCTCAAATTCATTAAATTAACAAAATCTCTAAAGCCATCTAACTAATATAAGAAGAGTAGCCCAGCAGCACCAATAGTGGGTGGGTGGGTGGGTGGGTGGAGGGAGGAATTCGGCAGGAGCATCTCCTCTCTTCAAGTTTGTGATTTCTTTATTTTATTCTTTTTTTACTTTTTGAATCATGTTAACGTGTGTCGTAAGAGCACATGTTAAGTATTTATTTTTAAAAATAATTAACTCTCAATATGCATTAAATATGGTACAAATTCTCATATAAGATTTTATTATTTTTATTTATAGTAGTTTTAACATGTGCCCTAAGGTTAGGGGACATGCATGTAATCATTTTCCTTACTTTTTATTTTGGAAACCTAGAAGATTGAAAGCTTAATTTTAATTTTTAATTTTTAATTTAATACTCAGTAAGTTTTCTTTTAATTTTATTTGTTAGCATATTCATGTTAGCGTAAATTTGCACTAAGGTTAGGATGAGTATATTTAATTGATTCCCTTCTCCGTGTTCACGCCAATTGACTCTACCAATTTAGTGCTTTAAGGTTAAATACAATTCTTCCTATTAGATGACTATTTTAATTGATTAAAAAAAGGTTGCATTCTCATATTTTTTTGTTGGATTCACCTTATGATTTGTTAAGAGCGGATATATATTCTGTTTTGACGGATATAGTGAGTGTTTTGACTTTATACATAAGTTTGGCTGTGAAAGAATTAAAATTGAATTTTGTAAATTAATTATACTTGAATGATTTTTGTTTTTCGCTTCTAATAGAGTCGAGAGACCAAATTAGTGAGAGATAAAAGTAGAGTTTACGTGCATGAATACTTAGAAAGATGATATTAAATATATGACTCCGAAACCCTAATCAATTAATTCATTAATTTTGTTCTCTTGCTTATTATTATTATTATTATTTATAGCTAAGACACAAAATCACCAGAAAATTCAATGAAAATTTAAGCATTAATTAAAGAAATGTTTTTAACACAAGTAAATAATTGAGTTACTAACAGGATTTTATTGGTTAATTAGGGAGAGCTAAAACCATCTCTGGAATTGAGGAGAATGAGGCAGTAAGAAAAGTAAGACATTGCAATAAAGAAAAAGGAAGAAAAGGAAGACATTGCATACTTTTCCTAATTTGACTTGGTATTATTCATATAGGAGTTGAATACATGTAACGCGTATAGAGTTCACCCCACTTCATTAGCTCACCAGTTATCACCATTTTTCACTTTTTACCTCTTCATTAGCTCTAATTCGATCTAAACTCACTCTTTTAGTCAAGAGAGGAGAAATGGGACAAACACAATTGGTACTGGAAAAAATCATTGGGAGAAATGGGTGGGTACTTGTGAGAGTGGAGAAAATGGAGAAATAACAAGTGGAACACTAGAAATGCCCTTCATATGCACGTCATGTGACTAATTTCGTTTGGATTTTTGGTGGCACATCAATTTTGAGATAAAAATAAGAAGCAATTGAAATTTTATAATTTTATGAAGACTATTGATAAAGCACCCTTAATTTATAGTCTACACACCCATTATTAAAAAATAGCTATGCTGCCTTAACTAGCCACTTTATTTTTAACTCAATATATATATTTCTTTCGATTTTGAAAACAACGATTTCTAGGCCTAATATTTATATTAAATAAATACAATCTAATCAATATAGACTTTCATTGAAATATTTTTCCTTTGAGTTGTAGATGAGTTTTCATTTCATACTTCGATCATCTTTTGATGACATTTATTTTAGTGTTGTTGCATGAACGATGTGAGATTCATTTTTCTCTCGTAGAAGGAAATAAAAACAGATGGAAAGAAATAAACAAGTAAGTGGTTTTTGTGTTTAGAATTGGATTGAAAAAAAGAGGATGAAAGGAAGAGGGATTTCTAACTTTTTAAAAAAAAGTTATGATAGAATTAAGAAAATCTCAGTGTTATCATTGATGGAGAACACAAGGAGGACATACTTGATTGATCTAACTTTTATTATATATATATATATATGATCCATTCGTCCCATGTTACTGGTTAAGAGTCTAATTTGACTATACGCTATTTTAAAGATACGCTAGTTTTAGACTAATAATATATATTGATTATGTTCTGAAAATGAAACTTTAACTCTTAACTTGGGACATCCCAAAAGGGAATAGTGCACTATTTGATTGGGACGGAGGAAGTGTAATGTAAAATAAAAACTCGAGGGTTGGTATAATGGCTAAGAACTTACCGTAGTATAGGGATGGTAACATGCATATTCAAAACTCCCATTAGCTTGCAACTCATCTATCCAGTTAATACATGGCTTCCATAAATGAAAAATTAACCAATAATGAAGGTGGGTGTAGAAATCTACAAATATTGTTTCTTTCAACTAAACATGTTTTAATTTTTGATGTGCATTTTGAATGGTCTCCAAAACTTGGAATGGGACATTCCTAAAAGGTGTGTAAGAAAGATTCATTGAAGTCAATATAAAGGCGAAGGTAAGAAGCACAAATTATTGCCTTTTGTTTCTACTTTCAAAGAGGAAGGTTTTTCTGCACTCAGAGAAAACCTTACCCTGTTTATCTTTGTGGAAATTAAAACCTCTCTTTAACACTCAAAACACGCATAATATAGAAGACTTTTTGGAGCTCAACAATACAAGATAATGGCTTCCTCCTACTACCCAATTAGTTTTGATAAATATATTTTTCTATATATATTTGTGATTCCCCATTTTATTTTGCTTTTATGTTTTTGGTTTAATTTTGTCCTTTTTATCAAATTGAAATGTTTGATATATGAACCTCTTTGTTGTAGTTGATATGATGATAAACATTCAAATTTTGTTGGGTTAGCAAAGAGGGAAGAATGGGAGATGTAAAGAAGTTAATATAGAATGATGTTTAATGGCATCAAGTTTATTTGATTCTTGCATCATTATTTTTTTGCTAAAGATGATTTTTTTTTAGTTGTTAGTAAAGTATGATTCATGAAGCCACCGAATCTGCCCTCAGACTTGATGAATGTACTCGTACTTACAGGTTTTCTAGTGCCTCTAAGATTTCTCATAGTTTGCACAAGCACGCAATAATGCAACATTCTTAAGCAAGTAAAGGCTACACACGAATTACAGGAAATCAACCTTTCTAATGCCAATGACCTTGTGTTCTTCTGTTCTGTTGGTGTACTCTAGATACGGTTACTGACCCTATTGATTGATAATGGCGGTAGTTATTGATAAAAGTGTGTTCGAAGGCCCAGGTTACCGACCCTATTGATTGGTAGTGGAAGTGACTATTGAGAAATGTGTTCGAAGGCAATCTTTTCATTCTCTTACATTGATGTAGAATTATATATTGCTTGCATTAAAAACAAAATCAACTTCTTTGTGGAACAAACAAGATCGTGAATAAACCAAATACAAGAACCGCCTAAACTATATCCATCACGATCTACTTCAATTCTCTTGAACGCATATCTAAGGAACTCAATTCTTCAATTAAAGCACTTAAATCGTTATAAGAAGATCCACTTTCCTCGATAGCCTGCTTTGCCTTCACTTTCAGCCCCTTAGCTCTTCTCCTCATTTCCTCGCCTTCTTCCTCCACCATTAACCTCTTCACCGAGTTTTCCACCACTTCCCTCCTTATCGTCTCGCATGACACTCTATTCGATTCCTTCACCCCAACACTAACCCCGATTCTCAAAACCTCAGTCACCAATTTCTCATTGTAAAATTGGTCTGCGAACACAGGCCGGGTCACCATTGGCACCCCAGCACATACTCCTTCCAGTATCGAATTCCAGCCACAATGCGTAAAAAAACCACCAACCGCTCTGTGATAAAGTATCAAAACTTGTGGAGCCCAACCTCTTATAATTAGCCCCCGACCTTTGGTTTTCTCTTCAAATCCGTCAGGCAACCACATGTTTTCGTCTTCATTTCTGCTTCTCCTAACCACCCATATGAACGGCTGGTCAGAAGCTTCAAGCCCCATTGCAATTTCATATAATTGAGCAGCAGAAATATCGACCACGCTTCCAAAACAAACATAGATAACTGAATTAAGTTTTTGGGAATCCATCCATTTCAAGCACTCGTGTTCATCAATTGCAGACTTCTTTCCTCTCACCTCTTTATCGTTGATATCTTTAGTACATAATGAAAGCGGTCCTATATGCCACGCCTTTCTCTTCAAAACATTTCTATAATGATTTGCATAATCTGGTTCAAGCTCTAAGAAGCTATTCACGATAACACCATAGCTTTCTAAATCAGAGTTTTTAACTTGATTTAAAAACTCTGTTAAGTCATTTGTAGTCTCTTCTAGTTCATGTTGAGCAATCTGCATTTAAAGCGGTCAAAATATTAAGACACACAATATGTTAATATTAAAACTAAATTATGAAAAAGTCACAATTTATTGAATTATGTTGCTAATCACATCCATGCATTTCGAACATATATTCAATTATTTCAAAGTCAATCCTAATTAATTCTTTAATAACAAAATATATACTTCTAGAGCAATAAATTTGAACCATTAATTTTAAATTGAATAATTTAAACTAGTTTCAATGTAATAATTATCGCCAGACGGATAAACTCAGGTGGCAGGCCTCTAATGAGAACTCAAAATCTTAGTCATTCAATTTAAAACTGATTATTCAAATTTAAAACATTGGGAGCTGGATCCTTGCTTAACATTAAGACTTTATAACCTAGAAATAATAATAGGAGACACAAAATATAACGTTAAAAAAAGTTGGTAAACAAAATGATTTTTTTTAAACAAGATTAGTCAAACCATTAAATGGTTTAATCTTGTTGGATGTAATTTCTAGCTATTGGTCTGTAAATTGTATTTGTGTACTAACGTTTTTGTATTTTCACTATATAAATAATATAAAAGAGAAGCAATATAAGTGTATACAAAGGGCAAATAGGCTAGTCTATTTGGGGAGGTGTCCACTCGGATCGAGAAGAGATCTTAGATTTGAATATCACTAGGAGGGTTTGGGTGGATTTTTGTTATTTGTAATTAGAAGGGAGAGAGTTAAACAACCCTTTTAAAATACAAAATGAATACAGATCCACACAGTAACCAATACAAATTATAATACATTATTCAGGCTAATAATTTGGTCATTTAATTTGATATGTAAATATATATTTACTTGATAAATTAATTCCAAATTAAATGACCAACAAAAAAGGTCAAAGTATGTTTTTTTTTGGGACAAAGTAATATATTTGATTATTATTAAAATAATATATTTGGACAACTTCAAAAAGAATTAGAAAAAAAAAGGAAAAAATTCCACCTAAAAAATTCGAAAGTCGCCAAAAACAAAACTACAGGTGTGTTAAAAATGCATTGGTTAATTTTTTAGATGGACCATATTAAAAAATTCACTTTTTTTTTAAAAGGGAGGTCTAAGTCTCTCCCTTAATCTTACAAATAAAGAAAAATCCTTCCTTCCCACCCCATGAGTCGAACCTTGTCCACCCATGAGTCGAACCCTTGCCCTCAAGACAATGGTAGAGATTGCCTACCACTGGACCAACCCCTCTCCTCTAACAAATTCACTTTATGACATATAATTTGAAATATTAAAGGTTTGTTGAAAAATAAAATTATAAAATATTCGAAGGCACTTGTAATTTTTTTTAAAAGTTGAAAAAAAAAATAATTAGAGAGAACATCTCACTAAATAGTTCGTTTCATTTTTTTAACTATTCACAAGATGAGTTGCATTTTCACCATGAAATTTTACCTTCATCCAAGATTTGAACCCCGTATAAAGAATTTTTCAAATCGATTGATCAAAAAGTACCGTATCATATGATATTAAAATATTCTATGAAATACATAGTACTTTAGACCGCGTGTACCAAATGTTCTAGCGTATATTAAGTGAATACATTTTGGCGATTTGTACCTGAGTTCGAAGAAGCTTAATCTCATGAGGAAGATTGGGCAAAACGAAAGGCTCGGAATCCGATTCTACTTCCTTAAATGGCTTGTACATCCTCATACTCTCCATTGCGCAAAGTGCGAAGAAGCCCGTCCCATGGAACATCAGCCTCGGGATCCCAAATCTCGAGGCTGCATGTGTAGCCCACGGGAAGAATATGTCTGCGACGAGACAATCTGGCCTCAACTCTCCCAGCAGCCTCTCGAGCGGCTCCTGGAGGAGTGCGGTGGCCAGGTAGAACCTAATCACCATCTCCTCCGATGTGCAATGGCTGACGTTCTCGACTCCCTCCGGTAGGCCAGCGGCTGCGGAGGGGAATTCGAGGATCTGGAGGTCAAGTCGGGAGGAGCGGATAGATGTGGAGAAAGTGTGGGCGTTGAGTGGGGTGGTGATGATGGTGGATTTCACGGAGGTGGAGGTGGTGGTGGTGGAGGAGAAGAGTTTGGCCATGTCGAGGGTCGGAATCATGTGGCCTTGAGCCATCATGGGGAAGAAGAATATGTGGAGCTGCTTCTGCTTCTGTTCTTGTTCCATTGCTTTAGTTTTCTCTCTCTAGATATTTGAAATTTTAGGGAGAGAGTTTCTAGTGTGAGAGAGAGGAAATTTTGTTTTGAGTTGATTTTTCAGGAGTATGGTTGTATTTATCGGTCGTTACTGAGGAATTGTTTTCTTTTTTTTAAACATAAGCGGTGTAAAAATTTATGCCGTTAAAAAATGTATTTAATTCCGAGTGAAATATTTAATGAAGCTGAGTAAATTTTTCCAAATTAGTAGAATAAGTTTTTCTTACAATATTGTGTTATATATTAGATAAATTTTTATTTCTTTATTTTTTTTTGACTAAGTTCTTATATATTCTTAACATCTTTCGTCTGTTTTGATGCTTAATTAGTATTCGGTCATTTCTTCTAACACTTGTCATATTCAAATTATACTATTGTGGATGTTCTAGAAAAGTCTGATATGCATAACGCGGTCGCATAAACTACTGCCACTAACTACAAGTTGATAAAATTAAATTTGTGATCGACATTCTTATTATTGCCATATTATCAAGTTAGATATAATCATCATTTGGGTTACTAATTATTGCCATCTTATCAAAGTTAGATATAATCATCATTTGGGTTTTTGACCGCACATCAATTTTTAGGATAATGACAATCTTGTCCCGTAAGAAATGTGTACAAGAATTAAAGAAGGAAAGACAAAAACTTCTGCGTCAGAAGTTTATTAAAGAAGGAAAGACAAAAACTTCTGCGTCAAAAGTCTAAAATAGAGTGAAGGACGACCAAGAATATTGGCCTGTTTGGTTAGTTTATTTTCTTTTTCTATTTTTTTTAAAATACTATAATTTTAAATTTAAAAATTAAAATTACATAAAAAATATATATTTGAAACCTATTCGTCCAAATTTATAAAATAAAATCTATTGTAACTATTGTGACTAATTTTTGAAAAAAATTTATGAGATTTTTTAGTCGGTTGAAAAAAACTCAAACAAAACCAAATTCACTTTTCAATATATTTCTAAATTCTATCAAATATCATATTTTAAGAATTCAATTTAAAATATCAACCAAACATCACCTAAGGCTCTGTTTGATTATAAAAATAAAAATTGTGATACCAAAAACAAAATGAATTTTGTCAATATTTGAAGATTATTCTTACACTTTTTCTCTGGCATAATCTTCTTGCACCTCCCACCCCCCACCTTTTTTTTTATTATTTATACAAGCAATAAATCTAATCTTATCAGGAGAGGGGGAAGTAGAGCATTGCATGCGGAATGGGCCAGGCTGGTCTTAACTCCTACCACTTACAATAAAAAGTTGACAAGATAGAATCAAATTCGTGACATCTTATTAAAAAAAACTAAATAATTTTTTAACTTTTCCTACTTTCTAATACTCTACTTGGAAAGAAAAACAAAGTCAAAAGAAAATGTTTTGAACTTGAGTTAATAATTGAAGTTACATGATTTTATTGGTTAATTAATAAGAGGGAGCTAGAAATAATGCAACTCTGGAATTGAAAAGAACGTGGGAGTAAGAAACGGAAGACTTTGACACTTTCTCCTAAGTTTGATTTGTTATTTCATATAGTATTTTTTCGATTATTCAATTATAATAATTGGTATTTATTTGATTATTCAAATATAGCGTCTATGGAGGTAAGTCATTGCTAAAGACAATTCGATAAGTTAAAAATTGATACAGATCGCAAGTTTTAAAAAACAATTACAAACTACAAGTTAAAAAAATTCAAAGATAGGACCGATTAACAAATTTCTACCCAAAAAGCCATCCAATGTTATCATCATTTTATATAAAAATAATAATAATAAGAGAGTGATAATGTAAAAATATAAGAAGTTGCAATTTCGAAGAATTTTAGAGAATAATAAATATGCAATTGAGATGTTGTTGTCCAAAAATAAAAAATAAAAAATAAAGATGTTGAACTTCTCGAATATTGTCCCACCCCCATGTGTACGTTAGTGCATTCGGCACATCACATAATAAAAGGAGATATTGGGTTATAAAGTCTCGCTCCGTAATATTTTTTACCTATAAGGACGAACTCATGTTTAATAAAAGGAAGTAGTACTAATTTTATAATTTGGTTTTACAATAAGCACACTTTTCATAATATTAATTTATTTTAAGAAAAATGATAAATGTTGATGGACAAAAATACCCCTAATTTAAAAGTTGATGTGTCCACGCCGTTCTCATCTTCTTTCTATTACAAAGTTGTTTAACTTTTACGCTCAAGTCAAAATTGTAGGTTATCAGCCACAAAATCCACACACACTCTATATATATATATATATGTATGTGTATGTATAGGTGACCAACTTATAACAGAGAGCACGCAATTGTGTAGAGAAGATGTGGATTCCCCTATTTGAGTATAGCGGAGAAAGTTAAGCAGAACTCTCTCTCTAATGACGGCGACAACTCTTGTGTCTACTGAATTCCAAGGTTATGATTGCTCCTTGCATCACTCTTTTATGGATATATATATATATGTGTGTGTGTATTTGGCAGAAAATGACTCTCATATGTATTTTTTTATAGTTTTATTACTTTTTTGATTTAATAGTCATGTGCATAAATAAGCTGTAATGTGATATTTATATGCGTATGATGAAGAAGCACTTCAGATGTTTGTTGTAATGACTGTTAAAATGCCTTGGCAATGGGTAGTTTTCACAACTTGGCAATTTTGGATTCGTATAAGCGCTGCCAAATTCCTAAGTTAGTTCCGAGACAAAAATAATGGGAAGTTTTTCAATCTAAATCTATTAATTCAAACGGTTTTACCTAAAACTTATCGAAATATTGCATGAAATTCATTAATGCTAAATCTAATCGCAATGCTAAATACATTTAGGCACCTTCTGATTGTTGTCTAAGTGGTGCTAAATGCATTTAGCACATTCTAGTTGTTGTTCAGAATGTGTTAAATGCATTTAGCACATTCTGGTTGGTATCTTAGTGGTGCTAAATACATTAAGCACCTTCTGGTTGCTATACGTCTAAGTGGTGCTAAATTCATTTAGCACCTTCTGGTTGTTGTTCAGTAGGTGCTAAATGGATTTAGCACCTTCTGGTTTCTGTTTGGTGTCCAGGTGGTATTAAATGTATTTAGCACCTTTTATTTGATGTCCAGGTGGTGCTAAATGCATTTAGCGCCTTCTAGGTTGCTGTTAGTGTCATAATGAGACGTGATATATTATAAGGAAGGGACATTAGTGTCTTTTTTGTACAGTGTTCTTAATTTACATGACTTATTTTTAAGTGTCCTTTATAATTATATTATTATTAGAATGAACCCTTATACCTAATTGCCTCATAAATGTACAATAAAAAGACACTATCAAGAATTTTTTTTTTCTTTTTTTAAAATAGTGTAGTTTTAAAACTTGAATAGGCGGATATAATACTTTTTAACTTATTTCAGTAGATGGTGTACACATAAAATTGTGCATCTTTTTCACGATTTTAAAATAAATATCATTAGACAAAATAACTTTTTTAAAGAAACTAAAAATTGATAAACAAAAAAAGGCAAGACTTTTACTCTCACGTCGTAAAAACGTGAAACTAGCTAAGTAACTTTTTTTTTTTTTTTGCTTCACCAATATTTTTTTTTTTTAAAATTTCGAAAACATCCTAAACTACAAATCCCGTTCTCTCTTAAAACATCAGCTAAGCCCTAACTCGTCCTTTCACCTTTGCCCTCTCTCTCTCACCATCGCCTCTAACCCCTCTCTTTCGCCGTCCACTTTACCCCACCACATTATCGAAATGTTTGTGAAAAAATTCCGTTCTTTTCCCCAAACAAGCCATTAACAAATTTTTTCACTTCACCTTTCCCAGCAACTTCGACGAGAGTTTTGTTGCCATTAGTGCGACTTCCAATTGATTTATACGAGAGGGGTAGGAATCATGATGAAAAAGCCAACTCGAAAACACCTTATATTTCATCTCTATGAATAGTAGTTACATTTAGAGATGTTAGATTAGATTAATTATGGTTTTTTTTTTTATTAAATTATGGGTTTTGCTCTTTGTTTTCTGTTTTGTATAGATGTAATTTGTTTCTATATTTCTTCTTTGTTACTGATTGCTATGTTATGTTGCAATAATGTAGGTTTTAGCTTAAAGAAATGCCAGTGCCCAATCTAAGAAGCGTGGGTCCAATATGGCCAGGGTGGATTTGAGTAACAATGATCAGTTCGATTTGAATGTTGGAGATGATGCTAAGAACTTTGCTAGTAGGTCTGTTGTAAGTAAGGGTGAATTGTTTTGATATGGATAAAATGGCCAATACATTTTTGTCTTTGGGAAAAATATGTGTCTAATATTACACAGTATTTCCTTTGCCTTAGAAGGGTGATGAAAGTGTTAGTGACTTCTCTTCTGTTTGTTAGATTGTTGTTTCATGTTTTTGCTAGACATGATAATGTTCTTTCTTTGCTTGTTCTATTTATTTTAGCAAATAAACGTTGTAGAAGTGGTGTTGAAGGCCTTCGCAAGTGTGGGAATTGCTTCTAGGAAGAGCAAGGTAAGAATGAAGGAGAGAACACCTACCCCAGATTTAGGGTTTAAACGTCGGCTTGATTTTACTTTCATTTTATGTAGTGATTTCATGTTGCTATTTATAATGCTTGTATTGCTTTTTTCTATTACTAAGCCTTAAGTAGGAATTATGAAAAAAGTTTGTTATATTGTAAAAGTGAAAATAAATTCAATTTCATTTAACTTGGTAATTTATGTTACTATCTATAATGTTATTATACTTTCTATAATTGATAAAAAAAGAATAGATCAAATGATGAATCAAATTACCAGAATCACGTAATAACTCTTAAGACAAATAGGAGTGACGAGTTGACAAGGTAAAAAAATTCATTGTGATTTATTAATGGATATATAATATGTGAATAGGGCTGGCCATTAAAATTCAAATATTACTACAAACATCATCGTGATCTACTTCAATTCTCTTGCACGCATATCTAAGGAACTCAATTCTTCAATTAAAGCACTCAAATTGTTATAAGAAGATCCACCTTCTTCAATAGCCTTCTTTGCCTTCTCTTTCAACTCCTTTGCTCTTCTCCTCATTTCCTCACCTTCTTCCTCCACCATTATTGTCTTCACAGCCTTTTCCACCACTTCTGTCCTTATCCCCTTGCATGACACACTACTCCATTCTTTCACCCCAACACTAACCCCGATTCTCAAAACTTCCGTCACTAATTTCTCATTGTAAAATTGCTCCGCAAACATGGGCCAGGTCACCATTGGCACCCCAGCACACACTCCTTCCAATATCGAATTCCACCCATAGTGCGTCACAAAACCGCCCACTGCTTCATGATCAAGTATTAACACTTGTGGAGCCCATCCTCTTATAATTAGACCCTTCCCTTTCGTTCTGTCTTCGAATCTATCTGGCAACCACATCTCATTTTTGTCTTCATTTTTATTTTTTCTCACCACCCATATGAAAGGCTGATCAGAAGCTTGGAGCCCCATTGCAACTTCGTATAATTGAGCAGCAGAATTGTTGGCCACGCTTCCGAAACAAACATAGATAACTGAATTGGGTTTTTGGGAATCAAGCCATTTCAAGCACTCAAGTTCATCAATGGCGGGTTTATTTCCTCTCACCGCTTTGTCTTCAATCTCTGTCTTACACAACGAAAGGGGTCCTATATGCCACGCCTTCCTCTTCAAAACACTTCTGTAGTGATTAGTGTAATCTGGTTCAAGCTCAAAGAAGCTGTTCACGATTACTCCATAGCTTTCTAAATCAGAATCTATTATTTGATTCAATAACTCTGTAAAGTCATTGTCAATTTCTTCTCGCTCATGTTGAGAAACCTGTATTTACAACTGTTAATATTAATCAGGAAACGGTATCCTTCCTTGTACTCAAGAAAACATTTAGCATATAAAAAAAATTACATTGTAACTCGTGCCAATTGCACTATTTACCTTTAAAATAGCAACTTCAATCTAAGTTCTCTACCACACAATTATTTATTTATCCCTTTTTCATTTTCAAGATTCAAGATTTATTAACCCTTGTTATATAAATTTAGTAATAGGCACGTAAATAGTATACAAAATAATTAGCATAGTAAGTAAAAAATATTAAGTAATCAGATTTGAACTGGCACACTTTTGATAACCAACTTAATTGATCAAATTGATATGGCTATTGATAAGTCAGAAAATCCATTTGGTCAATGTTTTAGGTAGAGACCACACATTGCCCAAGGCACTTTCTGCACATCATATATTATTACTCCATCTGTCCCATAAAGATAGTCCACTATTCCCTTTTCATCTTTCAAGGAATGCACTAAAATATCCTTTTTTCTAATGTACTCTTATTTAATTACATAGTTATCAACTCCAAAATAATTAACTTTATCTAATAAATACCTATCTCCCATAGGAAAGATAAAAAATGTATGTTCATCTTCTAATCCAATGTATTTATTATAGTAGAATAAATGAGGGTATATTAGGAGAAATGTGGAAAAAAAATTATGGTTCCAATTACATTAAATGAAGTTTCTTAATCTATGTGGAAAAAAAAAATAAGTCTATCTTTGTGGGACGGAAGGAGTATTTGTCAAATTTAGATGCGCGCATGCGCATGAATACAAGAGTGGACATATCACATGTGCTTCATTACCTGAGTTCGAAGAAGCTTAATCTCATGAGGAAGATTGGGCAAAATGAAAGGCTCTGAATCCAATTCCACATCCTTAAAAGGCTGGTACATCTTCAGACTCACATTAGCGCAAAGTGCAAAGAAGCTCGACCCATGGAACACCAGCCTCGGGATCCCGAATTTCGAGGCTGCTTGCGTGGCCCACGGGAAGAACACGTCTGCGACAAGACAATCTGGCCTCAGCTCTCCCATCAGCCTCTCGAGCGGCTCTTGAAGCAGAGTGGTTGCCTTGACGAATGTAAACAGCATCTCGTCGGACGTGCACTGGTCCATGTTCTCGGTTCCCTCCGGTAGGCCCGTGGCTGCGGAGGGGAACTCCATGATCTGGAGGTCGAGTTGGGAGGAGCGGATGGAGGGGGTGAAAGCGGGGGCGTTAAGCGGGGTGGTGATGATGGTGGATCTTACTGCGGTGGTGGAGGAGAAGAGTTTGGCCATGTCAAGGGTCGGAATCATGTGGCCGTGAGCCATCATGGGGAAGAAGAATATGTGTAGCTGCTTTTGCTTCTGTTCTTGTTCCATTGCTTTCATTTTCTCTCTCTATATATTTGAAAGTCTCGAGAGAGAGAGAGAGAGAGAGAGAGAGGCTTTGTAGCGTGTGAGAGAGGAAATTTTGTTTTGAGTTGATGATTCATGAGTTTGGTTGTATTTATAGGCCGTTACTGAAGAATTTTTAAATTATATATATATATATTTTTTCCACAAGCGTCGTTATAAAAATTCATGCTTTTAGGAAATGCATTTAGTTACACAGAATTGCTTAAAAACGTTGTGTGTATTTAATTCTGAGTGAAGTATTTAAAGCTACTGACGAGATTTGTTAGTACTCGAAGATTATTCGTAACTCTTTTATGTTCGATTATTTATTTGTACTAACATAGTCAGCATTATTTATTTTTTATTGTTTGATACTTATATTAATTTAAATTACGATTATTAGAGTATAATGATATGGGTAGGCCTTGTATGGGCTTGTTATAATAGGTAAGTAGGCTCATTTAATTTTAATATGAAGAGAGGCTGTTATTTCTTTCTATTGTGTAGTGTAATTATCCCATTGAGATCACACAAAACCCTAGATAGAGGCACTATGAAATTGAGATAATTTCTCCCCTTAATTGCAGTCCGAAGAACACGACATCTATGGACTCATTCATACCAGGTAAATCGTGATTCTAATGCTAATGCATAGTATGACTGCTGTACATGTTACAATTTAATATTATTATTCTATATTTATTATTGCATGCAATAATAGGTCTTCTCCTTCGATTTCTCACCTAGTAACACAAATCCTTCAATTTCTCACCTAATAACACAAAAATTTAATGCTCTGGTCAAAGTGAACTAACTTGAAGATTTCGAAAAGAACAAAATAAAAAAAAAATTGTGATACCAAAAACAAAATGAATTTTGTCAATACTTGAAGATTATTCTTACACTTTTTCTCTGTCATAATCTTCTTGCCCCCCCCCCCCCCCCCCCCCCCCCCCCCCCAACCTTTTTTTTATTTATACAAGCAATAAATCTAATCTTATCAGGAGCGGGGAAGTAGAGCATTGCATGCGCAATGGGCCGGGCTGGTCTTAACTCCTACCACTTACAATAAAAAGTTGATATGATAGAATCCACTTCGTGACATTTATTAAAAAAAATTAAGAGTGTGACGTCCTTATAAATGCTGACTAATATAAAAATTTGAACTTTTCCTACTTTCTAATACTCTACTTGGAAAGAAAAAAAAAAGTCAAAAGAAAATGTTTTGAACTTGAGTTAATAATTGAAGTTACATGATTTTATTGGTTAATAAGAGGGAGCTAGAAATAATGCAACTCTGGAATTGAAAAGAACGTGGGAGTAAGAAACGGAAGACTTTGACACTTTCTCCTATGTTTGATTTGTTATTTCATATGGGATGTGACAATCCGAGTTAGGCCTGAGTAAATTCACAATAGATTAAGGTTCGAGTTCAATCCTCTCCTCCTCATAAAAAAATGAAAAATTAGGTCACAGCCCCTCTTTTTAGAATATAGTATTTTTTTCGATTATTTAATTATAATATTGGTATTTATTTGATTATTCAAATATAACGTCTGTGGAAGTAAGTTCTTGCCAAAGGCAATTCAATAACTTAAAAATTGATAGATATCGTAAGTTTAAAAAAAAATTACAAACTACAAGTTAAAAAAAAGCTCATATCATTAGATCTTTTTGTTCCCTTTTACCTCATATCATTAGCTTTACTCTAAAAAAGCTCAGTCTTCAATTAAGTGATCAGCGAGAGAAGAAAAATTATAGTAAATAAAATTGGCACTTGAAATCATTGACAGAAATGACTGGGTACTTGCAAAAATGGATAAATTTGAGAAATAAGGGGTGGAACGCTAGTGATATCCTTCATATGTGCGTTATGTGACTTAATAGCTTGGGTCTTTGACGGCACATGCATTAATTTTTATATAAAAATGAGAAGCGATTAAAATTTTATAATTTTATGAATGACAATCAAAATATCGATAAAAGTGCAATTCAAGATAATGTTGAATATGGACTGTGACAATATTCTCCTGCAAGAAATGGTGACAAGAATTAAAAAGATAACTACCAAAATTTATCTGTCAAATGCAATTTGGCTAAACAAAAAAAGGCTGTGACAACTCATGTTGAACTTCTCAAACTTTGGACCCACCCCCATGAGTTAGTACAATCGTCACTTCATATTATATTTATTATTTAGTTAATAAAAGAAGAAGATAATGTATTAATTGATGCCTTAGTTCATAAAAGGGATTTCTATATTTAGATCACCAAAATTGTACTAAGTAAAAAAAAGTATAAAAGTATTAAATTATTTATACATATATTATAGTTATTTTGTTGTGAATTGTTTAAAGATTAAAGATGTAGTCGTTTTTTATCACTTGATCATACATTATTTATTGAGTTTGGTACAATAAGTTTATTACGAATTATCGAATTTAGTATGATATTTCAGTATCGGCTAATTTGTACCAAATTATGTTTATCATATTTGCCAACAAGTTACTGAAATATTATACTAACTTTTGATCTTTGAAGAATTTATAACAAAATAATCAAAACATATTATCTACAAATATAATAATATTTTGCTCATAAATAACCTTAAAAGATAATATAATCCATGTAAAGGGTTGATTTGGGTTTTACTTTTTAATTTGAGTAGGTTGAGTGAGAAGAGAGAGGAAAAGTGAAGAGTTTACTTTTATTTAGTTAAAAAAATTGTGGTGTATCGGGTGACGTTTTAAGAATTTTATTATTGTTTTATGGTAGTTTTAGATAGCTATGAGTAATAAACTGGAGTGCATTTTGTGTAGTATCCCTTCTCTTTATTAATATAATAGGGTATGCCCATGCCCGAGGGTACGAAATAGCGAAAAAATTAAATCTATGTTTATAGACAACGAAAATTCTACTGTACCTATGGCATGATCATTCATTGGTAGTAGAAGCTCAATTTTTACTTTTTTTTTCTAACGTAAAATTATAATAAACTCAATACTTATTTGTGTTTTAGTAAATTGTGTTTTAAAAAAAATAGTTAAAAAATAAAAAGAAATAGTTTATAAAAAACACAAACTAATTAAAATTAAATAGGTTTTGAGTGCCCTCGGGCACGGGCATAACATAAAATTGTGTGTGATTTATATATTTTATTCACTTATCGCAAATAATAAAATGATATTACATTGTCGATCACTTCCCAACTGAATTGATCATGATTAGTTTAAAATTAACACAAATCAATAAAATCGTATTCGTGTTCCAATGTCCACATCGGTAGGTTTGGCAATTGTTGCGTATTCAGTCGTATTCAATTTGGTTATCTCAAATTATTTGTTAAAATAACAAATATAGTTTGAACATTATTTGTTCATCAAGGAAAAGAAAGTCATTCATTTAAATCCGAATTGATAACATCTAAAATTCGATAAAGTATCATATGAACACGATCCAAATCAACTATTGACATGTTTAGTAAAAATACCAATTAAGAAATACAAAAGTTTAGTAACCATTTGGGTTGGATATATTTCACACAATAGAAAACATGTTACTTATTTTACCACCAATCAATCTGCATTTGTATTACTTTTTTTTTAGTCACAAATTAAGTCTCACTTTTTTTTCCATTATATCTCAAATTAAGGGTTTCAGATAAAATATATTATTTTTAAGAAATACTCATATTATTATATTAATTAAAATTTTACAATTTTAAAAGTTATATGCAAGGAGAAAGAGGGGGAATGGGAGAGTGTGGGGTTGGGACGTAGGTGATAGATGTAAGTAAAGCGAGGTAATGAAGTGAGAAAAAAAAGGTGGAGTCTCTAGAATATATATATTTAAATAAAAATTAGTGAGTTGTGAGAAATATGCATTTTAACCTTTAGATTGTCCATGTATGACAATAGTCACATAAAATATCTTTCATTAATTCTCTTTACTTAATGGTGGTTAAACTTAATGGTTGAAACAGATTAATTTAACAAAATCCCAAAAAGGTAATTAATCGGAAGAAATCAAAATAAGAATCAAATCACATGTAACAAATATAGTGGTTTAAGGTTGAAAACAAATTATCTGAATTGTACATATTTGAATTGAGAGGTTCGATGAACAAAAATACAGCTTTAGTGTAATTAAGTATATTATATCTTATTAGTTCAACATTTCAAAAATGCCATTGAAAGAATTAAAATGTTAACCAGAAAAGTATCGTTTCAGAATTAGAATCATCAGTCATAGCAATAAAATCACATGTAAAAAAATAGTTATTTAAGGTTGAAAACAAATTTCATTGAGTTTTTTATAGAATTAATTAGATTATTTTACGGAATTAATTAGATTAAACTTAATATAATTTTAAAAATTCTAAACATGAAATAAAATAATTAGTATATCTGAGTTACGGTTTCCTTAGCTTCGCTCTATGTTTTATCTACTCAATTAAAAAAAAAAATTGTCAATAACCAAAAAAAAAGTTATAAAAAAATAGTTAAAAATCAGTAAAATATAAAACTAATAAAATAGTTAATTTTACATAGAAGAAAATTTAAAGAGGGTGTTAAATAAATATCCTTATACTTAGCTCTTGGATCAAAATAGTAAATTACCTTATTAATTTTAAATTATGAGTTTTACTTTCTATTCCAAAACATAACTAAATAAATTAATATTTTAAATTTATTAATTTTGTAAGTTAGAGAGGAGAACATAACTAAATAAATTAATAATTAACAAAAAATTGGCAATAACCAAAACACAAAAAATAAAAGTAAAAAAAATAGTTAAAAAAAGTAAAAAAGAAAAAGAAAAGAAAACTAATAAAATAGTTAATTTTAAATAGAAGAAGATTTAAAGAGGGTGTTAAATAAATATTCTTATACTTAGCTCTTGTATCAAAATAGTAAATTACTTTATTAATTTTAAAGTTGTATCAAAACATAACTAAATAAATTAATATTCTAAATGTATATTTGTAAGTTAGAGAGGCTAGGAGAACATAACTAAATAAATTAATATTCTAAATGTATGTAATCATGTGCCATTAGATTGTTGAATTAATTTATGACATTTGGATTAAAAAAGATAGTGATCAAATCAATGAATAGTATTTCCTTGATTTGTATTATAGATATTCTCTATGTTCTTGATTAAGATTTTATATTTGACTTTTACATTACTTTTTGATAATGAAATAATTTTATCATAATTAATGGTTTAGAACAACCTGTTTCCTATCGTCACTTTTGATGCCCTTCATATATGCGTCACATGACTAATTTTGTTTGGATTTTTAACGGCACATGAATTTTTGGATAAATATAAAAAAGCAATTTATTTATTTATTTTTGCATTTTATGAGTGTAAATTAAAATATCATAGATAAAAGTGCAATGCAAGATAAATAATTTTAAATATTTTAATATTTTGCTCATAAATAACCTTAAAACATAATATAATCTATGTTAAAGTGTGATTTGGGTTTTACTTTTCAATTTGAGTAGGTTGAGTGAGAAGAGAGAGGAAAAGTACTGAAGAGTTGACTTTTATTTAGTTAAAAAAATTGTGGTGAATCTGGTGGTGTTTTAAGAATTTTATTATAGTTTTACGGTGGTTTTAGATAGCTACGAGTAACAAACAGGAGAGCATTTTGTGCAGTACCCTTCGCTGTATTAATATATGCTCCCTATGTTCATGATTAAGATTTTATATTTGACTTTCACATTATTTTTTAATAGTAAATTTTTTTTTATCATAATTAATGGTTTAGAACAACTTGTTTTTTATCTTCACTTTTGATACCCTTCATATATGCGTCACATGACTAATTTTGTTTTGATTTTTGAGGGCGCATCAACTTTTGAATAAAAATAAAAAATGATTGAATTTTTTTATTTTTTTTTATGAGTGTAAATTAAAATATCATAGATAATAGTGCAAATGCAAGATAAATTTCATAGATGTTGAATATGGATTATGACAATCTTGTCCTTGTGACGCGCCGAAAATACTTTCGTGCTTAGGTACCCAAGTGCAGGTTGTCCAGTTATAATACTTGATAAGTCCAAGTGTCGAACCACAAAGATAGTCGGAAAGACGATGTGGTGATTACGAGTCCAAGGTTTTGTGAAGAGAATTTAATTGGTTGATTTTAGTTGTTGATTTTAAAGTCTTGCAATAAAAATTAAAATGATGTAATAATAGATGAGAAAAGGCTAAGGCATTATAGAATTCATTTGTTTTGTAAAATTAAGTAAAAGTAATCTCATTCAAAGTTATCAATGCAATTCTTAAGTGTTAAATATTTTACCCATTTTTAAGCAAAAGGGTGTGGAGCAAAAGCAACCCATTCCCATATAAATGGCATATAAAGAAAGGGTGTAAGCAAATATCAACACAAGTGTATCTCTCATTTTTATCTTGTGACAAAGGGTGTGAAGCAAGTGCAACCCATTCCCATATAATATCAACCAAGATTCAAACTTAAAATACACAAAAAGAAAAGGCATAAATTTAAACTAGGCATTTAAGAACTCATTGTTAGTTTCCCCTAGGCAAATGACTTGATTATGAAAATGGCCAACTACAAGGAGTTTAGCTCGATAAATCATAACATTTCATTTGTCTAAGATTGGGAGGTCTAGGTGGAGGTCAAACCGTCCTATATAGACTTATTTGATAAATACAAATTGAATCCTTAAAATGATTAATGAAGTTGTTTATGACATAAATTTAAAAGATCCTCTTTGGCAATACTTTAACTAAAAAGATGATGAGTCTTAAAATCACATAAAGTGTAGAAAGCACTCAATATATCATTAAAGTATTAAAAGATTAAAATCTCAAATTTATGGTGTTTCCATGAATATTCAAAAACTAATCATGTTTGGCAATGAAAAGTATCTCATTCAAAGAAAGAATGGACATATGCTAGTAAGAAATACACAAGTGTGTCATCTCTCTATTAATGCTTGAGATCTATGTATACAAGGCATACAAAGTCAAATCATCATATGAAAATTATCTTATTAGCTTATGAATGGTTGAAAAAATGGAGAAGATGAAGGATTCAAAAAGTATTTAACAATACTAACAATGGAATCAGAATTCAACTTACATAATTAATGCATTGCAAATTTCATCTTTTAGCCTTAGCAAAGAAATTTACTCCATAATAAATGTAGAGACAAGAGTTATAAAAGTGAACTCTATTTCTCTCTCTAGAAAAATATTACAAGCTCTCTATAAATTGAGAAATGAGACATAAAAAATAAGACTCATCTCCAAAGCAACAAAGAAGACTATAAATAGGAGAGTTGTGTTGGATGCCAAAAATAAACAATGCTTTTTTTATTTTTGGTAGAGAATTCCACTATCTTGGATGCTCTTTAATCACATGGACAATTTCACTTTCTTTCTTTAACCACATGGACATGGAGACTTCTACTTTCTTGGATGCTCTTTAATCACATGGAGACTTCCACTTTCTTGGATTCCTTTTGCCCATGGAAAATTCCACTATTGTATTAAATATAATATTTCTTGAAATCTAAAGACACCAAAATAAACACAAAATGTGCCTTTCCAAGCATTGTTAAATACAAAAGTGCTACGAGACTAATCGCGAAATAAGTTGGCAAACCGAGTAGTTTTAGAGAAATAAACGCGTCAAACAACTCCGAAAATGAGCGTATGAATGACAATATTAAGCGTTTATCAACTCCCCCGACTTATCTCTTGCTAGTCCCTTAGCAAGCAAAATAAAAGCAAAATAATATTATCCAAAAATGCATTGATAAAATGCACTAAGCCATTTTAAAAACTCCCAAGTTCCCTTAGAAGACGAGGTTTGTCTCGTGAAGGATTACAGTGATGATACCTACAAACATCAAAAGTTTGATCATGGTGAATGACGAGAATGATGATTTCAAAAGTTCAATTTGCAAAGCTTATAACATTACTATCACTATTTCAAGACTTGTGGGATTTTGAATGACTATCTAAATTGCTTATCTCCTTTAGAAACTTAACCCGTACTTCCCTTTAATCACATGCTAAGCCTTATATTAGCAAAATTCTCATTTAAACACAGAGTTTTGATCATTAGAGATGGAAGAGGAATTTCCTTCAAAAACAAAAGTTTCAAATTTTGTCCATTTCTAAGCACTTTTCTTATATTTTCTTGGAATTTTCGCTAAATTAGTTCAAGGCGGTTTTCATCTCTATGGGGGGCAGCAGACTCACTATATAAAATTTGACATTTTATGCTTATTTATTAAGTTTGAAGGAAGCTATTCACCCTTTCTCATATGGTAACCTTTACCTATCCATAATATTAGACAAATAGACTTATGATTTAGTCAAGTGAAGCTTTAAGTCAATATTAGGATTAAAAGTCATCCAAGTTTTTCAAAGTGCCATGCATTTGTCCTCTCTATTGGAGGATCTTTTCGAAAAAACTTTCATCATTTTTGGACAAGAATTTCCTCTTCACAAAATAAAAATTACTCTAAGTGTTACGAAAGAATTTCTCTACTTGAAGCATTTACACATTTTAAGGAACGTTTCTAGGTTCATGAATCTAATTGAAGTAAAGTAAGGTAGATTATCACTCAAAATTCCATCTAGATCAAGGAATTCATGCCAATAGCTAATGAACCAATCATCATCAATTTTTTTTTTATTCATCATTTTTCAAACTTTCAATTTTTTTTTAAACCTCTAAACACATGAAAAATTCCGAAATTGAAAAGTCATTAAAGTTTAAGTACATTACTCCCCAACTTGAAGAACGCACTGTCCTCAATGTGAAGAGAACGAGAAATTGGTAGTCTCCCATTTGGATTTTCGATTTTCATGAGGAAAAGAGAGCTATTTTTCAAATTAAAATTACTATATGTACACACTAACAAAAACAAACGGGTTAGAATTAGATAAAACATAACATGCATGCATTGCAATCATATTTCAATCGTAATATCATGTTTATCAAATCGAACCCAAAAAAGAAGGAAAGAAAATAAAACAATTTTTTTTTTTTTTTTTTTTTTTTTTTTTATAAAAGTAAAAATTATATACAAACAACACCTATGCTTGTTAACTATAGGTCGGATCTTCAAGAGTGGTGGACTCCTCTTGAGGTGGGAATTCTAAAAATGGCTTAAGACAACGCCGGTTTTGGGATCCTCAACATTCACGGCCCCAAAAGGGAATACATGTCGAACAATGTATGGGCCGGTCCATCGTGATTTCAGCTTTCCCGGGAAGAGATGCAAACGCGTGTCATAAACTAGAACTTTGTGCCCGAGTTTAAATTCTTTTCTTAAAATAGATTTATCATGAAAAAATTTTGCACGTTCTTTGCTTATCTTAGCATTTTGGTATGCATCCCTCCTTAATTCCTCCAACTCCTCAAGTTGTAACTTTCGGTTGCTTCCGACATTTTCAATATCAAAATTCATCATTTTAATTGCCCAAAATGATCTATATTCCAACTCAACGGGAAGATGGCAAGACTTGCCATATACTATCCGGTAGGGAGACATTCCTAAAATTGTTTTAAAAGCCGTACGGTAAGTCCAAAGTGCATCGTTAAGACGCAACGACCAATCCTTGCGATTTGGATTTACCGTATTTTCAAGAATTTGCTTTATCTCCCTATTGGCAAGTTCGGCTTGGCCATTGGTTTGCAGATGATAAGCGAGTGATACTTTATGATTTATCCCATATTTTTGCATTAAAGATTCAAAATGTTTATTGCAAAAATGAGTACCACCATCGCTTATAATCGCTTTGGGAGTGCCAAACCTTGCAAGAATATTTTCTTTTAAAAATCGGATCACCACTTTGTGATCATTTTTCTTGCAAGCTTGGGCCTCTACCCATTTGGAAACATAATCAACCGCCACTAAAATATAAAGGTTACCGAAAGAGGATGGGAATGGTCCCATGAAATCGATTCCCCAACAATCGAACACTTCAATCACCAAGATTGGATTAAGCGGCATCATGCTTTTTCTTGTAATCCCTCCTAACATTTGGCATCTCGGGCAAGATTTGCAATGTTGGTAGGCATCTTTGAATAATGTTGGCCAATAAAGGCCACTTTGCAAGATCTTGGCCGCTGTTTTCTTAGCCGAAAAGTGCCCTCCACAAGCTTCATTGTGGCACAAAGTAAGGACATTTTTGAACTCTTCCTCCGGTACACAACGCCGAATAATTTGGTCCGCTCCATATTTGAACAAGTACGGTTCTTCCCAATAGAATCGGTACACTTCGGACATGAATTTTCGCCGATCTTGAGCATTCCAATGTGTTGGTATCTTGTTGGTGACAAGATAGTTAACTATGTCGGCGTACCACGGCAATGAAGTTACCGAGAATAATTGTTCATCCGGGAACGAATCTTTGATTGCACTTTGCTCAATGTTGCCGATAAATGAGAGACGAGACAAGTGGTCCGCTACCACGTTTTCTACCCCTTTCTTGTCTTTGATGAGCAAGTGGAATTCTTGGAGTAAGAGAATCCACCTCAAAAGCCTCGGCTTTACATTTTTCTTCGTGAAAAGGTACTTAAGAGCCGCATGATCCATGAAAATGACAATAGGCGATCCAATGAGGTAGGATCGGAATTTGTCAAGGGCAAATACTATAGCCAAGAGCTCTTTTTTCGTTGTTGTGTAATTCATTTGAGCATCGTTGAGCGTTCGACTAGCATAGTAAATGACTCCGGGCTTTTTGTCATTTCTTTGGCCGAGGACCGCCCCTACGGCAAAATCACTTGCATCGCACATGAGTTCAAATGGCAAACTCCAATCAGGGGTTTGCATGACGGGTGCAGTAGTGAGCATGTGCTTGAGTTTTACAAAGGATTCTTCACATTCCTTGGTCCATTTAAATGGGGCATCTTTCAAGAGCAACTTGCACATGGGTTTAGTAATGGTGCTAAAATTTTGAATGAACCTTCGGTAGAATCCGGCATGCCCCAAGAATGAGCAAACATCCTTGATTGACTTGGGGGTGGGGAGCTTTGAGATAAGCTCGATCTTCGCCTTGTCTACTTCAATTCCCTTCTCCGAAATAATGTGCCCTAAGACAATACCCTTTGTCACCATGAAATGACATTTCTCCCAATTAAGAACAAGTTGTTTCTCAATGCACCTTTCTAAAACCTGCTCAACATTCAACAAACAATTATCGAATGACTTACCGTAAACGGTAAAGTCATCCATAAATACCTCTAAGGTCTTTTCCACCATGTCGCTAAAGATACTTAGCATGCACCTTTGAAAGGTTGCCGATGCATTGCACAACCCAAATGGCATCCTTCGATATGCAAAGGTACCAAAGGGGCATGTGAAGGTGGTTTTCTCTTGATCATTTAAATCAATCTCAATTTGGTTGTATCCAGAAAATCCATCTAAGAACGCGTAAAACTCATGCCCGGATACTCTTTCGAGTGTTTGATCCAAAAATGGGAGTGGAAAGTGGTCTTTACGTGTTACTTCATTGAGCTTACGGTAGTCAATACACATTCGCCACCCGGTGG
This sequence comes from Lonicera japonica, assembly GCA_021464415.1. NCBI lineage: Eukaryota > Viridiplantae > Streptophyta > Magnoliopsida > Dipsacales > Caprifoliaceae > Lonicera > Lonicera japonica. Next base: position 28,969,746 of record CM038471.1, on the reverse strand, counting down.
TGACTCTTTGAGGAATTAATTCATTTTGTTCATTTTTGACTACCGTGAGGCCGGATTTCTTTGGTACAACTTGGGTTGGACTCACCCATTTGCTATCGGAGATTGGATAAATGATTTTTGCATCTAATAATTTCAATACCTCATTTCTTACAACTTCTTGCATATTTGGATTCAAACGATGTTGAAATTGTCTAGATGGTTTAGCATTTTCCTCCAAGTGGATTTTGTGAGTGCAAATTAAAGGATTAATCCCTTGGAGGTCAGCTAATGTCCAACCAAAAGCTTTCTTATGTTTATTAAGCATACTTACCAACCTCACCTCTTGCTCTTTTGAGAGTTCGGAAGATATTACCACAAGGTAGGTTTTGAAAGCACCTAAGAAAGCGTACTTCAAGTTGCTTGGCAATGGCTTGAGCTCCATTTGTCCCTCAAGCTTTCGTGTTGAATCGGATGTGCTCCCTTTTTGCTCATTCAGATCTTGAACCTTATCATCAAGTAAGGAAAACACTTGCAAACACTCATCGAATTCATTGGAAGTGGTTAGATTCTCTTCCATTGAATCCAAATCGTAAGTATTATTAAAATGATCTTGGACTAATGACTCTATCATGTTCACATGTTCACTTTCTTCATCAAAATCATTTTGTTGTTTACTTAAAGAGAACACATTTAGCTCAAGAATCATGTTTCCAAAAGCCAATTTAACAATTCCATTCTTGCAATTAATGATGGCATTAGATGTGGCAAGAAATGGTCTTCCTAAAATGACAGGAATTTCATTAGCGGGATTTGCTACCGGTTGCATATCAAGAACAATGAAATCAACGGGAAAGTAAAATTTATCAATTTGCACAAGAACATCCTCTATTATCCCTCTTGGTATCTTAACGGAGCGATCCGCTAATTGAATCGTCACTTTGGTGGGTTTCAACTCTCCTAACCCCAATTGTTGGTACACCGAAAAAGGAAGCACATTAACACTAGCTCCCAAATCAAGTAAAGCATTTTTTATGCGACAATTGCCAATTAAACATGAAATGGTTGGGCAACCGGGATCTTTGAATTTTGGAATACGAGTGCCTTGCATGATAGAGCTCACTTGCTCTGTCATAAATGCTTTTTTCTTAACATTCAACCTTCTTTTTGTGGTACACAAATCTTTGAGAAATTTAGCATATGAAGGTATTTGCTTGACTGTGTCAAGCAATGGAATGTTGATCTTGACTTGCCTAAATACATCAAGAATTTTGGTGTTGCGATTTTCCTTAAGAGGTTGATTTAACCTTTCGGGAAAAGGGACTTTGATGTTATTTCTAATTTTTTCTATGTCCTCTTTCTCATTCCTCTTTTCCTCTTCCTTTTCCCTCACATTCTTTTCTTCTTCTACTCCTTCACTTGGTGTTGACTCGGTTATGTCTACCGGCGTTTGGGCCTTAGGAACTATAGTTTTGTCAATCATCTTTCCATTTCTAAGGGTTGTGATGGATTTCAACTCCTCTACATTCCCACTCGACTCCCCTTCAACTATCATGGCTTGCCCTCTAGGATTAGATATTGGTTGGGCCGAAAACTTTCCTTTTTCTTGGGTTGCTAAAGCGGTGGTGAGTTTGGACATTTGAGTTTTCAAATCACTAACATCTCTATTGGTTTTGTCTACAAACTTCCGCAAAAGAGTCTCCAAATTTGAATTTGGGTTTGGGTTCGCTTGACCAAAAGAGTTGTTTTGGGGTGGAGGTGGTCTTGGTTGGTAGGAGTTCGAGTTTGCATTCGAATTTTGATGAGCATTTTGATTTCCCCCCAACTAAAATTAGGATGGTTCCTCCACCCTTCATTGTACCTTTGAGAAAATGGGTCATTGTTTGGCCTAGAGTATGAGTTCATAGCATTGATTTGTGAGGGGCTTTGAAAGACCTCTTTGAAGGCCGGAATTGTGTGACACTCCTCCGTGGAATGCCCCAACTTTTCACAAATGACACACAATTGACTTGATGACACTACATTGACATCTCTAAGCTTGTTTGTCTCTAAGGCCTCTACCTTCTTAGACAATTGGAACAACCTTACCCCCATGTCATCATCATTGGATATTTGGTACAACCCACCCTTTCCCAGAGATTTGGCCTTAGGTTCCTCGGTATAGGTGTTCCAATTTTGGGCACCTTCCGCCAATTCATCAAAATACAACAATGCCTCCTCGGAACTTTTACTCAAAAATTGACCATTACACATGGCCTCTACAAATGTATGCATTTTGGGAGTAAGAGATTCGTAAAAATAGCTTACAAGGCTCCATGTTTTGTGGCCATGGTGAGGACATGCGTTTAAAAGTTCCTTGTATCTTTCCCAACACTTGTAAAAACTTTCATTTTCTTTTGGCGAAAAATTGGATATTGCCCTTCTCAAAGCGTTGGTCCGATGGACGGGAAAGATTTTTTTCAAAAACTCCGATTGAAGTACTTGCCAAGGCCGAATAGATTGCGGTCTTAGAGCATTCAACCATATTTTTCTTTTATCTTTTAAGGAGAAAGGAAAAAGTTTTAAACGCATTACTTCCTCATTGGTGTTTGCCTCACGAAACGTGGAGCACACTTCCTCGAAATCTTTCAAATGTAAGTACGGATTTTCAGATTCCATACCATGAAAAGAGGGGATATGTTGAAGCATACCTGGCTTGAAGGAGAATGTTTCCGCTTGTCCGGTGGGGAGAATGATGCAAGAATTAGACGTCGTCCGAGATGGTTGAAGATAATCCCTCATTGTTCGAACCGGAGGATGGTGATTATTGTTTTCTCCGGTATTTGATTCATTGTCCCCGTTAGCCATTTCGGAAGGAGTAAGTGAAGGACTAGGATGCCTTGGTAGTGGTTGGTCTCTTGGTGGACTTATGCTAAGATCAATGTAGAAATTTTCGGGCATAAACCCGGAAGGGTGATCTCGAATAAAATTTTCCACCTAAAAAAAAAAATAATAAGTAGGAAAATTAATTTACAAAGGGAGTGAATACTTACAAAACGATTTTTTTTATTTTACAAAACCCGTAATCCGTCTTTCGCCGTATCCTCGGCAACAGTGTCAAAAACTTGAAGCGCCGAAAATACTTCCGTGCTTAGGTACCCAAGTGCAGGTTGTCAAGTTATAATATTTGGTAAGTCCAAGTGTCGAACCACAAAGATAGTCGGAAAGACGATGTGGTGATTACGAGTCCAAGGTTTTGTGAAGAGAATTTAATTGGTTGATTTTAGTTGTTGATTTTAAAGTCTTGCAATAAAAATTAAAATGATGTAATAATAGATGAGAAAAGGCTAAGGCATTATAGAATTCATTTGTTTTGCAAAGTTAAGTAAAAGTAATCTCATTCAAAGTTCTCAATGCAATTCCTAAGTGTTGAATATTTTACCCATTTTTAAGCAAAAGGGTGTGGAGCAAAAGCAACCCATTCCCATATAAATGGCATATAAAGAAAGGGTGTAAGCAAATATCAACACAAGTGTATCTCTCATTTTTATCTTGTGACAAAGGGTGTGAAGCAAGTGCAACCCATTCCCATATAATATCAACCAAGATTCAAACTTAAAATACACAAAAAGAAAAGGCATAAATTTAAACTAGGCATTTAAGAACTCATTGTTAGTTTCCCCTAGGCAAATGACTTGATTATGAAAATGGCCAACTACAAGGAGTTTAGCTCGATAAATCATAACATTTCATTTGTCTAAGATTGGGAGGTCTAGGTGGAGGTCAAACCGTCCTATATAGACTTATTTGATAAATACAAATTGAATCCTTAAAATGATTAATGAAGTTGTTTATGACATAAATTTAAGAGATCCTCTTTGGCAATACTTTAACTAAGAAGATGATGAGTCTTAAAATCACATAAAGTGTAGAAAGCACTCAACATATCATTAAAGTATTAAAAGATTAAAATCTCAAATTTATGGTGTTTCCATGAATATTCAAAAACTAATCATGCTTGGCAATGAAAAGTATCTCATTCAAAGAAAGAATGGACATAGGCTAGTAAGAAATACACAAGTGTATCATCTCTCCATTAATGCTTGAGATCTATGTATACAAGGCATACAAAGTCAAATCATCATATGAAAATTATCTTATTAGCTTATGAATGGTTGAAAAAATGGAGAAGATGAAGGATTCAAAAAGTATTTAACAATACTAACAATGGAATCAGAATTCAACTTACATAATTAATGCATTGCAAATTTCATCTTTTAGCCTTAGCAAAGAAATTTACTCCATAATAAATGTAGAGACAAGAGTTATAAAAGTGAACTCTATTTCTCTCTCTAGAAAAATATTACAAGCTCTCTATAAATTGAGAAATGAGACATAAAAAATAAGACTCATCTCCAAAGCAACAAAGAAGACTATAAATAGGAGAGTTGTGTTGGATGCCAAAAATAAACAATGCTTTTTTTATTTTTGGTAGAGAATTCCACTATCTTGGATGCTCTTTAATCACATGGACAATTTCACTTTCTTTCTTTAACCACATGGACATGGAGACTTCTACTTTCTTGGATGCTCTTTAATCACATGGAGACTTCCACTTTCTTGGATTCCTTTTGCCCATGGAAAATTCCACTATTGTATTAAATATAATATTTCTTGAAATCTAAAGACACCAAAATAAACACAAAATGTGCCTTTCCAAGCATTGTTAAATACAAAAGTGCTACAAGACTAATCGCGAAATAAGTTGGCAAATCGAGTAGTTTTAGAGAAATAAACGTGTCAAACAACTCCAAAAATGAGTGTATGAATGACAATATTAAGCATTTATCATCCTGCAAGAAATCCAATTTGATAAAAACAGAGTGACGACACATAGAAATTTAGTGAATAATACTCTCACCGTCTCAATTTAATTGTCCACTATTCTATTTTTAGCTATCCCAAAATAATTGTCCATTTTCTACATTTATCATGCCATTAATTATAACAATTTTTTTACTTTCAATATTACCCTTTAAGCTCCCCCACTTTTTTTATTTTGGGGCCTGCCACCTTTTTTTATTGGAAGAAAATTAAAGGACATTTTTAGAAAAATTATTTTCTCTTACAATAATTATTATGTCTCCTTAATTTTTAGTTTTTCAAAGTGTGACAATTAAATTGGGAAAAATGGAGTATATAATATGTTGCCATGTTGGACTTCTCGAACATTGGACCCACGTACCCCATGTGTTGGTTAATTCGTCACAAAAAAAAAATAATGTATTTAAAACTTATTAAAACTTTAAAGGGGAGATTCTAGATAACCAAAAATATTTAAAGCTACAATAAACAAAAAATTATCAAAATGAATTATATATTATATCTCTTTTTGGGTAAAATAATAAAAAAAAAGTGTGTAGCATTTCAAGAAAAAAAATATAATTCTTAATTTATGGTAGAATTAAAAAAATCTATGTGATGTACCAAGTACCTATAATTATATTGTGTTTTAAGGTTGTTTATGAGTAAAATATTTGAAATACTTATTATATATTTTGGTTATTTTGTTGTTAATTGTTTAGAGATTCAAGATGTAGTTGTTTTTTTATCACTCAGCCTATAGTATGAATCTGGTACAATAACTCAGTGACGAGTTACCAAATTTAATATGAGATATTTTGGTATCGGTTAGTCTTTACCGAATTATGTATTTCATATTCGACAACAAGTTGCTGAAATATCATACTAAAGTCATCACTTTGTCCTTGATTTATCTTCAAATATGGCACTATGTGATGGAATAAAGAAAATCAACTAAAGTTTTGATCTTTTAACAATTTAAAACAAGATAATCAAAATATATCTACAAATATTTTAATATTTTTCTCATAAACAATCTTAAAATATAATGAATAGAAGAGAATATAATTGCTTAGCACAGTTGGATGACTTTCTTTTATTTCTCTTCTATAACCATATAAGATTCACGTTAAATTTGTAACATTACTACAAAACTCTAAATGAAAAATTAAAGTTGAAAATTATTACCATTTAAATTTAATACGACTCTAACCTTTCATGCCAGAAAACTCAATGTTGTAAATATAACAAATATTATTAATAAAAGTATAAAAGATATTAAAATCATGTAAAATTTTGCTTTACTCCATGAACAATCTACAAAGTTGAAAGATTGATTACAATTTCACAGGATAAAAATAATGTAATTTCGATCAAATAATTTAATCTAAAAGGTGCAGTATCACAATAAATAAATAAAAAATGTATAAGCAAGGTAAGGCAAAGTTCACTTAGAAAAACATAATTCATAAGCCTAAAACCATATATAGGTTCTCTTAGTTCATTAAAGGAAAAAGAGTGTAACAAACTAAAAATCTAAGTATCACCAAAGAGACAAAGAAAACGAAGAAGGAAACACCATTATTAAAACTTAAGAGTTAAGAGCTTGCTGCCATTCGTATTTATCAACCAAGCTAGAGCCATCTTTTGTCCAGCATCAATGGCCTCCATCAATTGCATGTTGGATTAATTTTATATTAATACAATTAGGGACCACACATGTATATAATTAATGTGTGTTATCATTTATAAGCCTAACCTCAAGTGATCTAAATTAAGGTTTTAAGTAGGCTTCGGGGTATATTTCTCATGGAATTAATGTTTAGATACTTATGGCCAATTTTTAATTCTATGAGGGGCAGAATTAGAAATAGTGGAAGTTGGTACCCGCCACCAACCGCCATATATATATTGGGTTATGGTCCCCAATCTCTCCCTAATTCTTTTTTCTCACATCCTCTCAAGAGAGAACTTAAGAACAAAAAGGGAAAGGGATTGGAAGACGAACCCAAGAACCGCTCTTCCACTCAATATTTATCAATGGATTTCGGAACGCTTCCGTTATGATCTTTCTTCTTCTCTTGGTTTCAACATGGGATTTCATAAAACATGTTTTAAGATTCGATAATGGTAATTATGTTCTAACAAATGGTATCAGAGGGAACCCATGTTTGCTTCATAGAGAATTTATAAGTTTTGATTCATGTATTGTGGGTTGATATTATTATATATGTTTATAAAAGAAATCTTCAATGCTCGACAGACCATACGGATATATGTAGTATTATATTTTGCATATATGTTTATATATATATATACTTGGATTTTCGATCCAAGATTTCTTTTCCTTTTGGCAGTTTATTAAATATATAGATACATGTGGGTTTTTTCTTTTAAGTTAAAGAAAGGATTGCATATATGTATAGGTTTTGCCAATATGTATATATCATATATTCAAGGCTAAGGGATGTATATATATACAAGATTCAAGTTAAGTTTCAAGTTGGATTTCGATTTCCATTATATATATATATATATGTATGCATGTTGTTTTTTTTTAAAATTATTAGAAATTGGCCATAGTTATCTACACATTAATTCCATGACAAATATACCCCGAAGCCTACTTAAAACCTTAATTTAGATCACTTGAGTTTAGGCTTATAAATGATAACACACATTAATTATATACATGTGTGGTCCGTAATTGTATTAATATAAAATTAATCCAACAATCTCCCACTGGACCATATATATATCTTTCTGATAAATGTGTTTAACCTTAGTGAGCTCAAAAACTTGTTATCATGACCTGAGGGTATCCGAACAATCTCGTCCATCAACTATACTGACATAGGATCAAAGCGATCTTTATTACATTAATCGTAACTCGACCTATCAATGGTCACGTATACCAACACAGCCAAATGACATAGATCAATCATGGTGTGTAGCATGAAAATTACATGCAATGTGATCTACACATGCCTATTTCCAACTAGTCCTACTTTACTTGATTGAGATCAGTCCCTATTTCCAACTGGTCCTACTTTACTTGATTGAGATCAGTTCTTAAACTTTCCCCTTAGGGTCATTACCATAATGGAAAGCAAACATTCAGAGTCAAAACCAAATCCTTTATTCGATCAAAAAATTACAGGTATACTCAAATAGAAGCAATTAGCCACAAACTCCCACTAAACTGTCACACCATCAAGTAAACAATACCCCATGACCAAGTTGACCGTAATGGCCCCGGGTATCTAGCCTTCGGTGAATAGATTTGTATTTTAGTGGAGTTGTCCTTATATGCTCTATTCATACTTGTCAACTCTGAACTTATCTTCTTAATAATAAGAAGACCTCGATGTCATAATAAAACTTTAATGATTCTTTAATACCTTATGCAGCCTTTGTGACAATCATAACCTTAATACAAAATCAGAATACCGAATGATCTCAAACTAATCTGATTCCAAAATATGAGCATGTAGTCTTTATGAATACTGTAAAATCTTGAATGCTGCCTCTATTAGTTCCTTCCTAAAACATATACCAAACATCCATTACATCATACGCTAAAACCAAAAACATTAATACTTAACTACGAATAATATTTCCAATAGCCAACGCTTATGGAAACTTTATACTTAATTTGTGTCATTTAACAATAGGAGTATCCCCTGTAATTTAGTCTTGTATACCAGAAAATCTGACAAGATATTTCCCCGATATAATTCTTTCACAATAACTAAACGATAACTTAAGACTTAAGTATTTTTGCAAAAGACTACATCCCTGAGATTTTTCAACTTAAAAACTCTTTATATGAAATTTCTCGATTTCATATGATAAACCTATATCATTATCAATAAGTAAAATACTATTTACATAGTCCCCAGGAATGTCAATTTACTCCCACTGATCTTATGGTATATACTAGTATCATCACCTTAGCCTCGAAACCGTATGAGGTGATAAAATTGATATTTTGTCTTAAGGTAATTGAGTTTGAGTTTTCTAAAATTGTTAATCTTTATTGGGAAGCTTCTTTATTGTTGTCTTGATAGTCTAGATTTCTTTGATTTTCTTAATTATATATATATACGATTGCCGAAGAATTGCCAAAGTATATGACCAAAATCCATGTGTGCCAATGGGTCATGGGCTTAGTCCAATTTGGGGCTTGAAAATTGATTAATTTTATGACAACATCTCAAGATACCGAACACAACATTAATACCAAATCTTTGGATAATGATATTAATTATAAGTGGTACTCTTGTTGTAATGATCAAATATTGACAGTAAGTTATGTCAAATAACAAATCTATCTTTGGATTGATTATATTATTAGCCTTAGTAATATTTTATATATATATGAAGGAAATAAATTCAGAAAATTGCAGAAGCAGATGAACAGTTTTTTTTTTTGCGCCAGAATTGTCACTGTTTATAGCAGTGACCAGTTTATCTATAATTGTCACAGTTTTTAACTATGACTAGTTTCAGTTTGTCACTGTTTTCGGCAGTGACAAAGTAATCAGAATTTTTCGGTTCATAATAAATTTGATTAATTACATGCGACATATGTTATTTTTTATTAATTGTCTAAACATTCTATTAAGGCCAATTTACACGAGCTGTTACCAAAGTGACCTCTCTTATGTAAAGAAAGAATGATTAGATGCTCGTGTTTGTTTAATTCATGCGAATATTAACCAATCCAAAGAGGGGTTCATATTTGGCCGAATTTCATACACACTTGTGGTGGTAAATATTTGACAATTATCAAGGTAAACTAATGTGAATGATAACTGGCCCAAAGGAAGGTTATTATTTGACATGATTTGACTTATATATTTGATTACTACATGAAGATGGCAACTTACAAATTGATATTTTTGACCAAAGCCATTAATATCAATTCGTGTCAGGCATCTTGAGAGGAACCCCCTTCTTGATTATTGGATTAAATGTTATGTGTATAACAACTGCATAATAATTGTGAGCATGTTGAATTGATATTCGGTTTTAGTTCTACTTTTATTTCTGCCAACATCGTTATAGATATTGAGTTTGGGGGGAAGATAAGGTTTATAATGTTGTCTTTGATAAGGTCTTAATTTTCCTGATAGATATTGTTGATAGTAATCAGAATTTTAATTCTGATTGACTGGTGAAGAGATAATTAAGAAAATCAAGGAAATCTAAACTATCAAGACAACAATAAATAAGCTTCCCAATAAAGATTAACAATTTCAAAAAACTCAAACTCAATTATCTCAAGACAAAATATCAATTTATCACCTCATACGGTTTCGAGGCTAAGGTGATGGATACTAGTATATACCATAAGATCAGTGGGAGTAAATTGACATTCCTGGGGACTATGTAGATAGTATTCTACTTATTGATAATGATATAGGTTTATCATATAAAATCGATAAATTTCATATAAAGAGTTTTTAAGTTGAAAAATCTCAAGGATGTAGTCTTTTGCAAAAATACTTAAGTCTTAAGTTATCGTTTGGTTATTGCGAAAGAGTTATATCGGGGAAATATCTTGTCAGATTTTCTGGTATACAAGACTAAATTCTAGGGGATACTCCTATTGTTAAAGGACACAAATTAAGTATAAAGTTTCCATAAGCGTTGGCTATTGGAAATATTATTCGTGGTTAAGTAATAATGCATTTGGTTTTAGCGTATGATGTAATGGATGTTTGGTATATGTTTTAGGAATGCACTAATAGAGGCAGCAATCAAGATTTTATAGTATTCATAAAGACTACATGCTCATAATTTGGAATTAGATCAGTTTGAGATCATTCGGTATTCTGATTATGTATTAAGGTTATGATTGACACAAAGACTGCATAAGGTATTAAAGAATCATTAAAGTTTTATTGTGACATCGAGGTCATCTTATTATTAAGAAGATAAGTTCAGAGTTGACAAGTATGAATAGAGCATATAAGGACAACTCCACTAAAATACAAATCTACTCACCGAAGGCTAGATACCCGGGGCCATTATGGTCAACTTGGTCATGGGGTATTGTTTACTTTATGGTGTGACAGTTTAGTGAGAGTTTGTAGCTAATTGCTTCTATTTGAGTATACCTGTAATTTTTCGATCGAATAAAGGATTTAGTTTTGGCTCTGAATGTTTGCTTTCCATTATGGTAATGACCCTAAGGGGAAAGTTTAAGGACTGATCTCAATCAGGTAAAGTAGGACCAGTTGGAAATAGGGACTCATCTCAATCAAGTAAAGTAGGACCAGTTGGAAATAGGATTGTGTAGATCACATTGCATGTAATTTTCATGCTACGCACCATGATTGATCTATGTCATTTGTCTGTGTTGGTATACGTGACCATTGATAGGTCGAGTTACGATTAATGTAACAAAGACCGCTTTGATCCTATGTCAGTATAGTTGATGGACGAGATTGTTCGGATACCCTCAGGTCATGAAAACAAGTTTTTGAGCTCACTAAGGTTAAACACATTTATCAGAAGGATATATATGTGGTCTAGTGGGAGATTGTTGGAGTAATTTTATATTAATACAATTAGGGACCACACATGTATATAATTAATGTGTGTTATCATTTATAAGCCTAACCTCAAGTGATCTAAATTAAGGTTTTAAGTAGGCTTCAGGGTAAATTTCTCATAAAATTAATGTGTAGATACTTATGGCCAATTTCTAATTCTATGAGGGGCAGAATTAGAAATAGTGGAAGTTGGCAACTGCCACCAACCGCCATATATATATTGGGTTATGGTCCCCAATCTCTCCCTAATTCATTTTTCTCACATCCTCTCAAGAGAGAACTTAAGAACAAAAAGGAAAAGGGATTGGAAAACGAACCCAAGAACCGCTCTTTCACTCAATATTTATCAATGGATTTCGGAACGCTTCCGTTATGATCTTTCTTCTTCTCTTGGTTTCAACATGGGATTTCATAAAACATGTTTTAAGATTCGGTAATGGTAATTATGTTCTAACATTGCATTCAATAGGGAAAAAATGATAAAATTATAAGTAAAATTGTTCTTTCACTCTAGATTTAACTACAAGATAGTAAAATGAAACAAGTTAACAGCCTGCTGCTTATAATAGATTTCAACATGTCAATCCTTATAAGTAGAAACCTTCAGATTTTATAAAATAAGAGATTTTGAATAAAATACAAAGGGTTTGTAGTTTCTTATATTTATATTAAAGTTACACTAATACAAGCATAAGTTTACTTGACTTACTTAGTTCGTTAACCGGTGAAGGCAACCAATCGTTCATGTAAAGAAGAGTCTCAACCATCTCGGAAGCCAAGGAAGAACGAGTGTATCTAAATTCTACGCCCCTTCGTAAAAGTAGATTATGACGCAATAGTAGTTACTAGAATACCATCTATTCAAGCGTTTGAAAGTTTGAACCATTCAGTTTCTACCAATGTAATATATCAAATGAAAGCTCTTTGCTCTCATCCAAAGGGAATAAGGTCACTTTCCAGTATTCTTCCAATTTTGAATTTTGTATCACAAATGTTGTGGAAGAGCACACCCTTATGTACTTTATAAATCCTCACGTGAATGTAGATATGTGTTGGCTAAGATTTTCAACGTTATTATCTTTGTCATCATAGGAAGATTGGGCAGACCTATCGCTTCAAATGACATTAACACACATGAACTCACCATTAAAGCTCTTATACTCAACAAACAACTCAAATAATGTGGCATGAAATTTATCTATGTAACTCTCTGCAAAGAGTACCGTATATCTCTCAATAAGGAACTTAAACAAATTCTATTTTATATCGAGGGTCAAGCACGAGTCCAAATGTTAACATTTGTAGGATGGCATTGTGTTTTGGGATTTACTAGCCATTGTTGTAATGTTACTCAGTCCTCCCTTGTGGGAGCGTTTATAAGGCATTACTTTGAGTTTTGATGATTGATGAGCAAGATGATTGAAGATGTTAGAAAAAGATGGGGTTATTTCCTACACTTTCTCGCAAGAATGGCGTTCTTGTCCTCCTCCTCTCTCAAGGAAGTCAAGCAACGATATCATGTCATGTTCTTCTTTATTTATATGATCGTTTTATATGGCTAATTATCAATCTTCTTGACTACACTATCTTTTGTGATTGAGGTTTTAAGTCAATTAATTGGTTTATTCACTTGTCTGCGGATAATGGTTGGTTAAAGGAGCTGAGCATGGCTCTTGTAGCTCATTCCTTCTCTCATTGATGCTAAAGGCCAATTAAAGGAGGAAGCTATTAATTTGTTTAATCCTTTTGTGGGAGCAGGTTCTTACAATAGGCTAGTTTTATACTCACTCCTGCATTTTTCCTTCGAGAACACAATTTTGATGCACATATTGTTACCCTTAGGGTTGGAAGAACAAAAGAAGTGTTTTACATTAGTTATTGGTTATTTGTCCGAAGAAATTAATGTAAAAATGTTTGCACCTTGCGATTTTGAGGATAAAATGCTGTGTATATGCTGTTGTGTCTTATTCCTTTGGTTTGTAAGAGAGTTTTGGCTTAACCCCACTACAAGAAAATTCACTTTTAGCAGCATTTATTTACAGATGTTTTGAATAATTAACATCGTAGGTCTGTATGGCAACGTTGCTAGTGTTGCATCGGGAATCATGTGACAAAAGCATAAAAATGTTGTTTAGAATTTATCACATTTGTTAGATGCGTCGGGAATTATTGATGTTTATGGACAATCGTCGAAATTTGGTGGCATGTGTTATAATTTACATCATGTATCTAAAATACCATATTTTTTTTCATTCTATTTTCCTTTCCGCGTTATTATTCACCTCCCCCAATTTAGCTCCCTTAAAAAAAAAAAAACAAAAAAAAGAACACTAAGCCCTCATTCTCCCTTCTCCATTGAAATCTCAAATTCTCCCCCAAGATTTTGACCACCACTTCTTTTCTTCTTTTTTTTCTTTATGAACCTACCCTTTGGAATCTCCCACTCTCCCTTACGCTATAGCGCACCATCACCAGATTCTGACCACTACACCACCACAGCCCTGTTCTTCATCAACCGTACAATGTCGCCCACCACCAGATTCTGAACGCTTCTTCTTTTTCACTACGTAAAACCAAATCGATATGTTTTATTCCAACTTTTTGTTTAAGATTTTAGTTGCTGTAATTTTATTTTTTTTACCTTTGGTATTTAGATTTAGGGTATTATTAGAATAATAAAAATTCTATTTTGACTAGGGAAATTTATTGATAGTTGGAGAAGGAAGAAAGAAAATATACCCTACTAATGAAAATTGGGGAAATTTGTTAACAGATTCAAGAAATTAATAGGTTTTGGATTTGGGACTTTTGAATTTTGGACAATGTTTTCCTTGTTTCAATTTCATATTGACCCAGATTCGCTCTCTACCTATTTATTAACCCAGATTCATGTATAAAACCAAATTATTGACCTAAATTTCAGAGAGAAAGACCAAGCAAAAAGAGAAAGAATGAACTATTCTTTTGTATTTTTTGATTATTTTTTTTGTCAAAATGCAGGTGTACCTTTGATTTTTCAAAGGCAAGCCAGCGCGTTTTTATCTCCACTGCATATGCATTTATGTGCATAAGAAACAAAGTGTACATATATATAAAATATCTACATGTATAGCTGTGTGGAAAACTTAATTACCTTTGGATTGAATATATTATATTGAAGAGTAAGCGTTGACCCATACCACCTCCACCCATCACGTACTCCCCCAATTCATTATTATGGCTAAAATATAAGAGTTAATCATTTCTTGTTGCTTCAATTAGGTCTCGGGTTAGATGAAAAACAATATTTCAGTATTGCATTGGGTAGAATGCAAGGGAGAAATATGCTCGGATTGTGCTTAAGAAACGTCATTTTTATTATCCTTCTATTTTCCCCCATCTCCACTTATTTTGCCTTTAGGTGTTTTTTCTTTATGTTACCAGCTTAGATTCTGGTTTTAACTTGTTAAGGAATTATCTATTGAGGTATTTAATTATGATTCTTTTTAGTCTCACACTCCATAAGCTATACCACCGTTTAATGTATGTTTTATTTTCCATTTTCTTTCAGGTTTTTTAAGAGTTTGGTATTTCGATAATGCATTTTGCTAGTCACTCAAGGGAAGAAATATATATTTTATATAATATCTTTTTGGGGACTAATAAATATGTATATATATCTAGCTAGCTCGATAGATTTGGTTCATGAAATTGTGATCGAAATATATATATACTAACTAGTGGTTAGATCGCTTGAAATGATGTATTTTGATATCCTTCTTGTAAGATTTGTGTTAATCTTGAAGAATATATGTTTGGCATTTCACTTTTTGCTTGATTATTATCATGTGCATGCGTACTTTCTTATTTTCTTAAAGAACTTATGTCATAATACTTTTCCCGATATTTGCAAATTATGCATAAATGTGGTAATATTTATATTGTTGTCCCCGATGTTTTCAATAAATGTCACCTAGTATATGACCTTTGTGTCAAATTTTTGACATTTATTAAATGTTGAACAAATGTCGCAAATGCTTCTTGATGTTTACCAGCAATGTTGGATAAATTTCCAACAAAGGATATGCTGACTTTCATACCAAATTTCGAGTAAATGTAGTCGAAAGCTATGCCAACATTTTTGAAACGACGCCAAAGTCATTTTGTGACACCCTGAATCCCGTTCTGAGATTTTTACCTCCGAGACCCGGTTAATCACGGATGCCGTGGGCGACGGCGGGTTTAAAATATAAAAATTACAACCTTTAAAGATCTTTTTCTTGGTTAAAACTTGATCCATTGAAAAACACGTTTTACAAAATTTCGGCATGAGGAGTTCGTTTAAACAACTATCCGCCCTGTAATTAAAAATAAAAAGAACAACCTTTGTTCAATCATTTCACAATCAACCATTTAATAAAAATACTTCTCAACCTATACACTTTATCAAAGTCCACTTAAGTATACGATTATACAACAGTCCCAAATCCTTTTAAATAAATACAAATGTCTGAAAATGTAACGTAAAGGCCTCAATGGCATTGTCCTTGTATTAAGGACTACAAAGTAGTTCGAAGTCATCAGAGCTTCTATAAACGTACCACGCGTGCCACCCTCGATTATAGACCTGCAAAACTATTGAAAAGGAAGGAATGAGCCAAATCCGGGCTCAGTGGGAACTACGAGGGTTTATAATGAAAATAATGTTTTCATTTGAAAACATACATATCATAAATATGTTGCTTCAACATTACAATCTTTTTGAAAACCTTACTATGCAATTCACCATGTATGTGCGTGCCAAAACCCGCTAACTGTTCTATCTCATGTATCAAAACTGTTTCTCTAACTCTTATCATATAGCATCCTACTCTTTCTAGCTTCCTAGGGTTCACATGCTATATGAATCATTCTATTCTCGACTACTCAACTGCAGGTGAGGATTATACACCTCTTATGCCAAGTATTCGTATTTATCACTTTTGTTAATAGTACATTATGAGTTACATATTTGGCCGACTATTAAGCATTACTACCAGGCCGTCTAGCCATTTGTATACTATGTTTGTAAACCGAAGGTTACTAGAACTTTTCACATTAGATATTTATTTGTTATGGATGGTCAAATGGTTCTCTAAGTATACAATAATCCAAACCGATATATATAATCCATAATATACCAGAGAAAATATATAAAACATTATAAAATACAACACAACAATATATATATCGAAACCACCGCCACATCCGTCATTGTGGCGTATTAGTATCATTTGAGACAATGTCTCTCAAAAGCCCTCACGGCCTCAACCATCATAATAGTAATAATCGCGATTGTCCAAGCGTTACCAAGTCTGCATTTGGTGGCCTTTCACCCACGTGGCAGCATGGCCTCTCTTTCGTTTCCATGCACGGTTTCGGGTCTTTCACCCAGGGGCACTCTGTCCCAACTTAAGGTCCCAATCGTTAGAGACCAACTCGGGACCTCACAAGGACTATGCAATCTCACCATCATACTTTATATCAACATAAGATTCAACAATGAATCATAATATACACATTACAATGTTCATGCAAGCCATCCCATAACATAATAACAAAGTGATAATAACAAGGTGTATCATTCGTTTACATCACGCCGATAAAGTAATTCACATTATAGGCTTTATCATTATTCACAAACATACATAGATATAACCAGCCTATACGTGTGATCATTCAACAGGAATATATCGGTTCCTTACTTAACAATGTACATATATATATCATCAATCAAACAATCCACCACACGTATGGCAATCCACACACACATACACATATATATAATCATATAATCGCCCACCATTTATATCACCATCAATATCATCGTTACCATGTATTACACCTATAGGCTTATCGTTATAAGGTCATTCACATCTCTGCATATATTTAACAAGACTACACATATGGAAATCATTATGTATATATACAATTTTTCACAATTGCACCCCCCATCCACTTAGTATCGCCATGGGCATCATTATCACACCACTCATCCAAATTCTAATCTAAATGTTGTTATTCGTGTTTTATGGCCAGTTAGTATATTATGGGCTTCTTACATCTCATACTGTATCATATGTGTAAAACTAGTATCATACTTGTCTTTTCCATGTCCGAAGGTCATTCTATTCAAGCTAGGAGTTAATTTCTGTAATTATAGCCTAACCGGTATGCTTCCGTTATAATGATCTTCCTTAATTACTACCAAAATAAATCCACATCCTGAAAATTCACCTTAGTAACATATCCAATGTGTATTGAAGTATCATATGCATTACAATTCCCAACAATAACATTCTTAAGCCAATAGACCCAAAGTTGTCGTATACTAATCCACCTTGGTGGGTTTTTGGTACAAATCTCATAGATGATGGTCTACATGCAAGTTAAATGTTATAAATGTATATATCTAAGGTTTGTAACCCACAATCAACCATAGTTTGAGCACAACACCCAAAATCCCCAAAGTCTTGTTCATACATTCCCTACTAGGTGGGTTTTGATACAAATTAGTTTAGTACTTATAATTTTTAGTTAAAACATGTATTTTAGGGTATATTTAACTTGTAGCAATCATCCAGTCCAATATTGAAACTCAACTCCATTAAAAGCCCCAAAACCCATATAAAGAAGCTAGGCTTTTATATAACATGTGATAGAATCATGATAGAACAATCATAATTTATAAAAATAGGTTTTGATAGTAGATTCGCAACTTAAACATGCCAAGCTTTCGAGGTATTCTGCACTAGATCGAGCCGTGCTCGCGTAATCGCAAAATCCCCAATTTTCGCTCAAAGCCCTAACAATGGAGGTGGAGCTTGGAGAAGAAGGTGAATAGTGATGATTTGGTGCTGCTTTAGTGTGATGAAGATGCGTGGATGAGGGCACCTCGAAACCCTTTCAATTTCGTCACTCTTTCTCTCTCTAAGAGCTCTCTAATGGTGGAATGAAATGAGGAAGAAGATAGAGAACATACGTATATATATAAACTGTTGCTGCTCACGCGGGTACTGTTCACGTGTGGGGGTTTGCAGCGCTGAACTTTGGAAGGTCATAACTTCTCGCTCGAAAGTCCGATTGAAGTGATCTTTATGTCCACGAAAAGCTTATTCGGAGCTTTACAACTTCCTATAAGGAAGTATCTCCAAATTCTAGAAGGATAATTCTAAAAAATTCGACGAAGTCAGCATGTTAGTGTTACCGAGTGAACAATTGATAGCGATTGACCTTTTTCGCGCTCAATTTTGACCTAGTAAAAGTCCGAATTTACCTTTCGCCGAAGCACAAAAGTTGTAAATTGCCTAAAAATCTTGGGTAGCTCACGGACGAAAACTCAATCTGACGAAGAACGAAGGAGTTACGCTTTCTTCAAGTTTGCCCAAAATCATGAAGTTAGGTAAATTGAAAACTTGAAATTTACATCCCGATTTCGACTCGAATCACCCGAAATGACTTACGAACATTCTAGCAAGCTTAAATACACTAATATGACTTATCGAAAGTCTCCGAACCCTGTCGCTCCTTTCAGAACAGTATTTTATTATTCGGAGCTCGAAATCGCCTTACTCGTGATTTTTGAACGCGTTAGGCTTGCGATTTAGGAATGGGGTGTTACACATTTTTTCTGTAGTGAACCCACCACCACACCCGGCCCTACCCACCCCACCCCACAATTTAGTAGTTAACTAATAAGACATTATGTGTATTGGGCATTAATAAAATGTCGTACGAGGATTGTATTTTCCTTTGTTAAAAAATTAAAATTATTCTGTTAACTAGTAAAAACATTTGCGCCTTTCCAATGAAAGGAAAATAGTAATTTTTTAGATAACTGTCATATAACCAACATGTAATCGCTGCCATGTGTAATATGCTACTCGATGCTTAGCCATTTGTGTACAATAATTTTTTTTGTCACTTATCCCTAGTAAAAGTCAATTGTTGTATAATGTTTAAGAGCAATAATATATTTACCGGGTTTTTTTACTGCCTATTTTACTTGCATGCACTTATTATATGTATTGTCATAAAATATTGCAAAGATTAATGTCTAGGTGTTGGATGGTTGAAGGGGCTGTTCGTATATATAGTGTAGTTTTGAGATGGAAACTCAATTGTCATCCTCTTGCTTCTCTTTCTTCTACTCGGAGCATCGTGTTGTTGGACAAAGTGAAGTACAAAAAAATGCTTGAGAAGGTTAGGGTTTCCTTCCTACATTGTGATTCTCTTTCTTTGTTTCATTGATTTGTTTCTATTTATTATTTAGAGAAGTTTTAATCTTCCTTTTTGTATTAGTTTTTTTTGCTTGAAGATCGTAGTTGTAGTTGTTGTGTTTATGATTTTATTTGCATTTACATCCCCATTTTTTTTTATAACCGTGGGTATCTATGCCCCAATCCAACTAACCCCACGAGGTCTCGGTGTTTATGTTGTAATAAATTTTATACTTGCAAGCGCACAAATCAATTTATAGTATAGCATGTAAGTGATGTCAATTCCACAAGGACTCAAACAATATGTTTTATAATTATCTTGCTAATGTTTCACTAAACTCCTAATCTAGTAAAGAAAAGTTTATGGTAACCAAACAAATAAAATAAAGCAAAGTAAATAAACTAAAACAAAGCAAGTAAACTAAAGTAGTGGAACTAAATTAAATAATACTAAGCAAGATAATAAAATTAATGAATTAATTGACTAGGATTTTGGAGTCATATATTTAATATCATCTCCCTAAGTATTCATGCGCATAAACTCTACTCTTATCTCGCATTAATTTGGTCTCTCAGCTTAATTAGATGCGAAAAATAAAATCAATAAAGTCAAATTAATTAATAAAATTCAATTATAATTCTTCCACAGCCAAACTGATATATAAGGTCAAAACACTTACTATATTCGCTCTTAATAAGTCATAAGGTGAATCCAACAAAAAATAATGAGAATCCAACTTTATTTTTTTTGTCAATTAAAACGGGTATCCAATAGGAAGAATTGTATTTTACATTAAAGCATTAAATTAGTAGAGTCGATTGACATGAATACGTGTAAGAAAATCAATTAAATATACTCAACCTAACCCTAACACAAATTTACGCTAATATGAATAAAATTAAATAACAAATAAGATTAAAAAAAACTTACTTGGTCCAATTCTATGACAAGTGGGCTGTCACTAATTTAATTTGGTGGCTGGGCCTTCCTTTTTATTTTTATTGCTAGTGAGTGTGGGTTTGACCCATTTATTTGAGTACACTTTGAATTTTCGCCATTTTAAGTTTTTGTATTTTGTGTCGCAATTTTGGATCCCGAGATGGTTGAATTTGGAAAAGTGTTGAACTAAAAAGTTGCAGCTCTCGAAATTCTCTTCAAATTAGGCTCAAGAATCGCATTATTTGGAGTTTCGAGGAAAAAGTTATGTATCCAGAAGTATTAACCCATTTTAGATGTCTTCATAATCTTTAATTTCTCTATTTTCCCAATCTTCTCCAATTTATTTCGAATACGTGAGAAACATTAAAAATATAAATATTAATAATAATATACGCTCTCTAAAATATAAATTAACATAATAAATTATACCAATTTCTTAGCATATCAGCTTATCGACCGGAGACGTTCTAGTAGCCCCAAGAATCTTCACACAATGAAAAATCGAATGTGAGATAATGCACTTAACCATACAATCCTAGTGGCCCACTTTTATTTAATCATTGGTGTTTTGTAGGATGCTGGTGCAGTTTGTCCCCTTTTATTTAATTCGATTGTGGGAGTAAAGTGTTTGTTGCATGTGATGGATTATTCAGAGCGTCTGGTTGGGAAGAATGGTAGGGTTCCCCCTCCATTGCCCTAGAGTCAATATCAAACTTTTTTGTTTCTTATCGAGGGGATAAGATCATATAGTGAATGCCCTTAAATAGTTGGGATTTGTGGGTACGTTGATCATTATATGAATTCATTTGATTATCAAATACGATTGAAGAGTGCCGGTATATACCATTGTGCTTTGGCCTTACTCAGGGCGCAGGGGCAGAGCCATGGCCCTGCTTGGACTTTTTTGAAAATTTTACTAAGTACAGGGGGTTTTTTAAGATAGCATTGAAAGTTAGGAGTTAATAAAGTAATAAAACAAAAACTGGTGGCCAAGAACAGAGGGGGCTACGTGCGATAAGATTTATAAGTTCAGGGTCTGGTGTTTGTAATTGGTGGTGAAGATTTGGGGCCTTTTTATAATCATCTCAATATCTCATAGCCCCTTTTTTTGTTAAATTTTTTTGAATATTAAGATTTGAAGTGTTTTAATATTGACTTGCTTCTTAAATTGTTAACATATTTGTTTGTAGGTTTTGTTGGTTATTATTTATTAATGTTGATTTGCTTCTTAGATTGTTAAATATTGATATTAATGTTGATATTTGCTATTTGGTGTTTATTAATATATTTGTTTGTTAGTTATTATTTATTAATGTTGATTTGTTTATTAGATTGTTAAATATTGATAATAAATTTTGTTATTAAGGTTGATTTTCTTATTAGATTATTATTTGATAAGTTAATATTGAAATTAATATATTTATTTTTTTATTATTGTGGTTGATTCAATATTGGTTTAGAAAATTCCTGAACAAATTTTTTTTTGCCCCACCTGAACAAAATTCCTGACTCCGCCATTGGCCTTACGTTGTTCAATTGCGCTCAAAAGAACCAGTGATATGGATACTTTGCTGTCCCGATAGTGTGTGCAAACTCATACATACTTTATTACATGGGGTAAATTTTCTATTACTATGGAAGATATTTGTGAATTGCTAGGATTTAGTCCATTTGGCAATATTGGTTTGTGTTATCTTCCTTTAGAGGATGAATTATTGATGATTGATAATTTAAATAATGGTATAAATATTATGATGGTTAGCGTGGTGTAGATGGTGAGGTTGTGGGAAAATTCATTATTAATTGATTTGTAAATTTTTCTTTTGGTATGGTGAAAAGGGTGAGGAAGGGATGGAACCCCCTTAAAAATTGAGGATTGGTTACACGCATTTCGGTGAATTGGCTGCACTTGTTTTGAGTTTATTGTCAAAGTTCTGTATTGCTCCTCTTATTCTGGGGAATCTGTGTGCTATTTTAGATCAAATAGATTTTGATTTGAAGCATTCTTTGGGAGGTATGATGACGGTGCTTATTTTCCCCTTGTTTATTAATTCATTTTTGTCTGGGAGAGTTAAAGGTTTTGGGAAAGGTCCTCAGCATTTGGTTAGAAATACTAATAATAAGCTACTTCCTAGGATTTGGAGGTGGAGGGATGTTGGTTGTGCTATTGGGCTAAGCTGTTTGATTGACATATATGATAGGTTTGTATTTCGTCCATACGTGGAAAATGTTCGTGGTTTCAGTAATAATTTCTTGGGTTAGTGGATATGTGGTGGTTTGGTATGCTTGGTGAGAGGCTGGGACTTTGTTAAGGAACCTTGCTAAAGCTCAGATAGTTTGTTAATGCGTTTTTTCCTAATCACATCCTTCAGATGCCAGAAAAGAATGGGCGAAAGCTTGGGTGGAATCGTTATTTTAGTAAAGTAGGGGGGACCTTATTGTGATGGCTCCTTTGAAAGTTGTGAGACCATCCAATGGTCCTTCTTGTGTTGTTGAAAGTGATATTCATGAAAGTATTCGTGTGAGAATTGGGGCATTTAGATTTGCATCTTTGGGAAAAATTGATAATGTTAGTAAGGGTACTGCTATTACTGAATGCAATGGTGATGGTAAGGGTAAATATGCAGAACTTCATGTCGACAATAGTGCTCAAACCTGTGGTAAACAGAAGGATGCTGCAATTGAAGGCAAAGCTGCTTCTTTTGTTAAAATGTGGGGTAATGAACCTGCCCCCAAAAGGGTTGCTCGTAAATCTAGCCGCAAAGTGTCTTTTAAACAAACTCCAGAAACTGTTGTACCCAGTTCCATTAGGAGGAGGGTCTATGTTTATACTCGTTGGAAAACCATGTTTTGACATTCATTTTTTGTTTTGTATAGATGTAATTTATTGTTATTGTTCTTCTTTGTTGCTTATTGCTATGTTATGTTGCAATAATGTTGGTTTCAGCTCGAAGAAATGCCATTGTCCAGTCTAAAAAGCATAGGCCCAGTATGGCCAGGGTGGATTTAAGTTGTAGTGATGAGTCCGATTGAATGTTGGAGATAATGCTAAGAACTTTGCTAATAGGTCTGCTGTAAGTAAGGGTGAATTGTTTTTATATGGATAAAATGGCCAATACGCTTTTGCTTTGGGAAAAAAATATGTCTAATATTGGCACAGTGTTTTTTTGTTTTTGTTTTTTTGCCTTTAAAGGGTGATGAAAGTGTTAGTAATTTTTTTATTTTTTTTGTTAGATTGTTGTTTCATGTTTTGCTAGAATTGTTCCTTTATTTGTTATGTATGATTTTACTTCAGCAAGTAAGCATCGGACAAGAGGTGGTGAAGGCCTCTGCAAGTGTGGGGACTGCGGAGGCCTACCCCTGAATTCTGGTTTGCGCGTATGCTTGAGTTTGCTTTCATTTTATGTAGTGATTTCATGTTGCTATTCATAATGCTTGTATAGCTCTTTTCTATATATTATTAAGCCCCGAGTCGGACTTATAAAAAAATTTGCTTTATTGTTGAAGTGAAAATCAATTCAATCTCATTTAGCTTGCTATTTTATGCTACTTTATATAATGTTATTATACTTTCAATAATTAATCAAAAAAGAATTGATCAAATGATGAATCAAATTACCAGAATTTTATAATCACTCTTAAGACAATAGGAGCAATGAGTTGAGAAGGTAAAAAAAAATTTGTTGTGATTGATTAATAGATATATAATATAAGAATAAGGCCGGCCATTACAATTCAAATATTACAACAAACATCATCATGAATAAACAAATATATACAAACCAAATAAAAGAACCACATAAGCTATATCCATCGTGATCTACATCAATTCTCTTGGATGCATATCTAAGGAACTCAATTCTTCAATTAAAGCACACAAATCGTTATAAGAAGATCCACCTTCTTTAATAGCCATCTTTGCCTTCTCTTTCAACTCCTTTGCTTTTCTCCTCATTTCCTTGCCTTCTTCCTCCACCATTATTGTCTTCACTGCCTTTTCCACCACTTCCGTCCTTATCCCCTTGCATGACACACTACTCCATTCTTTTGCCCCCACACTTACCCCGATTCTCAAAACCTCTGTCACTAATTTCTCGTTGTAAAATTGCTCCGCAAACATGGGCCAGGTCACCATTGGCACCCCAGCACACACTCCTTCCAATATTGAATTCCACCCACAGTGTGTCACAAAACCACCCACTGCTTCATGATCAAGTATTAACACTTGTGGAGCCCATCCTCTTATAATTAGACCCTTCCCTTTTGTTCTCTCTTCAAATCCGTCTGGCAACCACATGTCATTTTTGTCTTCATATCTGCTTTTCCTGACCACCCATATGAAGGGCTGATCAGAAGCTTGAAGCCCGATTGCAATTTCATATAATTGAGCAGCAGAAATCTTGGCCACGCTTCCAAAACAAACATAGATAACTGAATTAGGTTTTTGGGAATCGAGCCATTTCAAGCACTCATGTTCATCAATGGCTGCTTTCTTTCCTCTGACCGCTTTATCTTCAATCTCTCTATTACACAACGAAAGGGGTCCTACATGCCAGGCCTTCCTCTTAAAAACACTTCTGTAGTGATTAGCGTAATCTGGTTCAAGCTCAAAGAAGCTGTTCATGATTACTCCATAACTTTCTAAATCAGAATCTTTTATTTGATTCGACAACTTTGTAAAGTCATTGTCAATTTCTTCTCGTTCATGTTGAGAAACCTGTATTTACAATCGTTAAAATTAATTAGGAAATCAGTGGTATCCTTACTTGTACTCAAGAAAACATTAAGCATATAAAAAAAAACAAAACTACGTCATAACTCGTGCCAAATTAATATGGCTATTGATAAGTCATAAAATCCATTTGGTCAATGTTTCACGCAGAGACCACACATAAACCAAGGCACTTTCTGCACATCATTTGTTCTATTAGTTCGGTTATTTAATTAAGTTGATACATATATTATTATATGTCTAATTTAGATGTGCGCGGGCACATGAATACAAGAGTGGACATATCACGTGCGCTTCACTAATTACCTGAGTTCGAAGAAGCTTAATCTCATGAGGAAGATTGGGCAAAATGAAAGGCTCGGAATCTGATTCCACATCCTTAAACGGCTTGTACATCTTCATACTCACAGTGGCACAAAGTGCAAAGAAGCTCGTCCCATGGAACACCAGCCTCGGGATCCCGAATCTCGAGGCTGCTTGGGTGGCCCACGGGAAGAACATGTCCGCGACAAGACAATCTGGCCTCAACTCTCCCATCAGCCTCTCGAGCGGCTCTTGAAGCAGAGTGGTTGCCTTGAAGAATGTAATCAGCATCTCGTCCGAAGTGCATTGGTCCATGTTCTCGGTTCCCTCCGGTAGGGCAGCGGCTGCAGAGGGGAAATCCAAGATCTGGAGGTCGAGTTGGGAGGAGTTGACGGAGGGGGCGAAAGCGGGGGCATTAAGCCGGGTGGTGATGATGGTGGATTTTACTGCGGCAGTGGTGGAGAAGAGTTTGGCCATGTCGAGGGTCGGAATCATGTGGCCGTGAGCCATCAAGGGGAAGAAGAATATGTGTAGCTGCTTCTGCCTCTGTTGTTGTCCCATTGCTTTTGTTTTCTCTCTCTAGATATTTCAAATTTTAGAGAGAGAGAGAGAGATTGTAGCGTGTGAGAGGAAATTTTGTTTTGAGTTGATGATTCATCATTTTGGTCTTATTTATAGGCCGTTACTGAGGAATTTTTAAATTATATATATTTATTTATTTACGCAAGCGGTGTATAAAAATTTATGCTTTTAGGAAATATATTTAGTTACAGATAATTTATTATAAACTTTGTGTATTTAATTTCAAGTGAAATATTTAATGCAACTGACAAGATTTCATTTTTAAAATTGTAGTAAAAGCATCCACACCATCTAGATTGTAATGATAACAATATAGGAATGAGGTTTGTTAGTACTTGAAAATTATTCCTAGCTCTTTTTCTCCGGTAAAAGTTGGCTAACTTGAATGTTTCAAAAAAGAAGAAAAAAAATATTGTGATACCAAAAACAAAATGAAGTTTGTCAATAGTTGAAGATTATGCTGTCAATAGTTGAAGATAAAATATGCTTCTTATTAAAAAGACTAAGAGTGTGAGGTCACTTATAAATGCTGACTAATATAAAATTTTGAACTTCTACTACCTTCTAGTACTCTACTTGCCAAAAAAAAAAAGTCAAAATTTAAGTATTAATTAAAGAAAATGTTTTGAACTTGAGTTAATAATTGAAGTTACTTAGCTTCTCGAAATTGCCCTAATTATTTGTCATATTGTCAAGTACGTGTGATATAATCACAAGTATCATGATTTTATTGGTTAACAAGAGGGAGCTAGAAATCACGCAACTCTGGAATTGAAGAGAAGGTGGGAGTAAGAAAAGGAAGACTCTGATGCTTTCTCCTAATTTTGATTTGTTATTTCATATGGAATGGGACAATATTGTCCTACATGAAACATGGACAAGACTCGGAGTCGGTTAAGGTTCGAGTCCAGTCCCCTCCTTTCCATAAAGAAAGAAAAATTAGGTTACATCCCCGTTTTTTAAAACATAGTATTTTTTTCGGTTACCCAATTACTATATATGTAATTAGTATTTCTCTAATTATTCAATTATAGTGTTTATAGATGTAAGTTCTTGTGAAAGGCAATTCAATAACCAGAAAATTGATATAGATCACAAGCTTTAAAAAAATAAAAATTATGAACTGCAAGTTAAAAAATTTCAAAAATAGGACCAATCAACAAATTTCTACCCTATAAAAATAATAATAACTGAGTGACAACGTATAACTATAAGAAGATGCAATTTTGAAGAACTTTAGAGAATAATAAATATGCAATTGAGATGTTGTTGTCCAAAAGAAATTAAATTAAGATGTTGGATTTCTCGAACATTAAAAAAATAGTTTATTTACAAAAAAAATTATTCCTTAACTTTAGTGTGAAAATGACTTTTTTTTAATTGTCCCTAATAAATGTAGTTGAGATGTTGTTGTCCAAAAAAATAAATTAAATTAAGATGTTGGATTTCGCAAACATTGTCCTTCCCCCACCCCCATGCGTTAGTGCAATCGTCACATCACATAATAAAAACTTACAATTAAACGACACTATCAAGAGTTATTTTTCTTTTTCTTTTTTTTAAATAGTGTAGTTTTAAAACTTGTATAGACGGATGTAATACTTTCTAACCTATTTGGGTGGATGGTGTACACATAAAATTGTGCGTCTCTTTCATGATTAGAGTCCAAATAACATTGTTAAAGAAACTAGAAATTGATAAACAAAAAAGCAAGACTTACTTTCATGATTAGACTACAAATAACATTTTTTAAAGCAGAAGAAGTTATCATGTCGTAAAAAAGTGAGACTAAGTGACCTTTTTTTGCTTCACAATTTTTTATTTTGTTTGATTTTGAAACCATCCTACACTGCAAATCCCCATTCTCTCTTAAAACATCAGCTAAGCCCTAGCCCGTCCTCTCACTCTCGCGTGTTCTCTCTCGCCATCGACTTTAACCCCTCTCTCTCACCGTCCACCGTGTCTCCATCACCGATAATGGTGGCCTAACTCTGTCCTTAGATCCACCACTCTCTCTCTCCCGAATTAAAAGCCCTACTCCGGCTGTCTCTCTTTTGCCCTTACCGTCGCCGTCGCTGCTGCTACTCAATCCACCTTTCTCTCTAACAGCTTCTTGAAGGTTGAGGTAAGAAAGATTCATACTTGAAAGTTATAAATTTTGTTGGGTAATTGTAAATGATTCCACCAAATGTTTCACTTTACCCGACCACATTATTGAAATGTTTGTGAATAACTTTCTTTATTTTCCCCAAACAAGCCTTTAACATATTTTTTCATGTTTCCCAGCAACTTGAACGAGATTTTTGTTGCCATCAGTGCGATTTCCAATTGATTTATACGAGAAGGGTAAGAATCATGATGAAGAAGCCAACTTGAAAACCCCTTCTATTTCATCTCTATGAATAGTAGTTACATTTAGAGATGTTAGATTAGAATAATTTAGGGTTTTTTTTATTAAATTATAATCTCATGAATAATTTGATTTCAAAGCATCGGAACTAGTTTGTTAAACTAGTTAATTCATATTTTTCTTTTTTACATCTAAATCATTTGTTCATTATCATTGTTTATCCATCTCTCATAATGATATTTTTGTAGAGAATGGATAAACTTGTTTGATTCATCAAAGAAAGAGGGGATTAAAAACTGACGGGGTAATTAAAAAGAATTCACCATAGTTCATGAAGATGGAGGCAAATTTGAGAAAACAAAGAAAGAATGAAACTAATGATGTATTGAAAGGAACTCACCGGAGTTCATGTCGAATGGGGACTCAAATAAAAGCAAAACACAATTCCATTCAATAAGAAACACAACATAATTGGGTAAGGGGTGAAAAATGATTTTAAGCTCTTGTTTGGCTTTTGCAAATATGCAAGGGTGAACTAAAAGGAATTAGAAAAATTAGGAGGGGTGAGTTAAAAGCTATCTCTAATAAGAATGAGAAGAAAGTTTTGGGGGTGCATTTTAGAATTCCCATTTTGTTTCATGAAAAAATGAATGTTTTTGTGTAACTCTAGAAATTGTGATGTTTCTTATGAAATCCTAACAGAGATTGTAACTAATTTTATTTTTGAAATATTTTTGAAAAAAAATTCTCATACCCCCTATACCTGTGATTTGATAAATTTGTTTACTTTTGCCTTGCTTGGTGGCTATATATATACTGATAGTTAAAATGCGGAATTGGATGGTTTTTTGGTTGTGGCTAGGGAATTTGGGAATTTACTCTGATAGTGAATTACATATATGGGTATGCCTCCATCATCAGTTAGTTTATCCAAGAGTTGTACTTAGACAAAATAGGGGAATGCCAAATTTCCCAATTTTGATTGTTTCAAGTTATTCTCATTAAAATTTGACTAAACTCTATAAATGTGTTGAAGGTGGATTAGGAAGCAAACATTTTTTCTTATGCTCTATTAGGGCACGACAGTGATATAATTATTGGGGAGTAGGGTTGGACATATAATAAGTATTATATGAAAGCGGCATTATCTTGAAAGAAGGCAATAGTTACTCAGAATTAGAAGATAAAGTTTATTTTGCTATAGATATTGACTGCATGTTGTCCCATGAAATTAAAGATGATGGAAACTTGGAGTTTGCAATGGCAACTATTTCTAATGCTCCCATCGTTAATGCAATTGGTTTGTATATAAAGAAAGTGGATTTGAATTACAATGTATACCCAATTGGGAAAAAAAATCCATTGTCCAAACCGTACAATGTATCCCTCTGTCTAGCTATCCATTACAACGCTACGAGTTTAGTGGCCCTATAAATGAGGGCCGTTATCTTTCCCTCTTAGGTTCCACTTTGTGGCCATCATGAAGCCACGATACCCAAGTCCATGGCTGGGGGTGAACGTGGTATAGATTCAGACTTGGATACAAAATACTATACCGGAGAAGACACGGACACATAATTTGATGGTATTAATGATTACTATGATTGCGAAAGTGATAAAGGGGAAGAACTAAATAAGATTGGGTAGGTTAATAATGATATACCATCATTCTATACATGATTGAAGTTTAGAAATATAGACGAAGAGGTGTCACCACCGGATCAGACGATGGATGAAAATTAATTGTAAAAAGGGCTAATTTACGAGACGAAAGAGGACCTGGAGACAACTATGAAATTGTTCGCAATCAACTATGCAACTGAACTTATTGTTGATGAAACTAAGGTAGATATATGGGCACTTGGGTGTAAATTACATCAAAAATGGTGCAAATAGCGCTATCGTGCCTATAAGAGGAAGAGGAAACACGAAAAATTTAAAACAATCAAGTACAAGGTCCCCACACATGCAAATTTGATCAATTGTAACTAAGCCACAAACATTTAGATTGCAACTTTATTGCTAGCAAAGTAATGCACATAGTGGAGGCTGATCTTCCCTTGAAATTCCTATTACTGTTGTATTTGGAAGGATCAATATGGCTAAAATATTTCATATTGGAAGGCATGCCAAGCGAAGCAGAAAGTAATTACAACTTTATTTAGTGATCGAAGATAGTCTTATGCAATTACGCTTAAGATATTTGGCGGATATTAAGTTTAATAATGAAGGGATGATTCCATAAGTTGAGAAGAAAGCAATTTGATGAGAATTATCATGTTTTTGATAAGAACTTTTGGGCCATTTAACAGTTCCATTTAAGGCTTTGTGTATTGCCGCCCTCTTATTAGTATAGACACAATACTTCTTCGGGGCAAGTATAATGGAAAGTTATTTATTGCAATGGCCGTGGATGCAAGTGAGGGAATTTTAATAAGAGCGAGGTCACTGCCTGTCATTACATCGATGCACCTTATATTTCATTGCCTAGTTACTTACTTTTGTCAATGAAGACAGTAGGGCATAGATAAGCATGCAAATTCAAAGTTAGAACATACCCTGTTCATGGCACTTAAATTTAAGGAGCTTAAAAAGTAAAGTCAAGAACTACAGTGTGTTTAGGCATAAGAATTCTGAGGGGTTAGCGACCATCGTATTAGGCAAACGTAAAGTTAAGAATGTAAACATTAAGGAACGCACGTGCACTTGCGAAAAGTGGTCCATTTATAAATATCATTGCTCTCATGTCATAGCAGTATGCGCTGAACTGATGGCTAGATCCGAAGTATTTAATTGATCCCTATTTAAGTCTTGAGGCATACTTGGCTACTTTTGCTCCTATGATAAATCACGCTTTGCCAAAAGAGTACTGAAGGGACTTAATCCCATCTATTGTAGGTGCCTTGATCCCCAATCCTATTACGTTACGAAAAAAGGGTCGTCCATCAAGGCGCATTTGTAATGAGATGGACTTGAGCAGATCATCGAGGAAGTAACCATTGCAAAGTTTGTGGGGAGGTGGGACATAATCGACGCACTTATGGCTAGAATAAGAAAAACTTACCTCTTATTTTCTTATTTGTATTTTCAAATTATAAAGACGATATGTAATTTACCTATTTATGTTAAATATCAAGCAATGTTAGTCTTTGTAAGTTATGGATGTAATGTAATCGCTTAGTTTTT
Source organism: Lonicera japonica (assembly GCA_021464415.1). Taxonomy (NCBI): domain Eukaryota; kingdom Viridiplantae; phylum Streptophyta; class Magnoliopsida; order Dipsacales; family Caprifoliaceae; genus Lonicera; species Lonicera japonica. Next base: position 28,938,035 of record CM038471.1, on the reverse strand, counting down.
AGATGACTAAATATTAAATTATGACTTTAAATCTTACAATGTTAATATTGTAACTTGATATACATTAATTCTTAGCTATATTAATATGCCATGTCTTAAGTTGATATTAAATGCATTGTTTGAGTTAGTATTTAATGTACATTTATTTTCTAGAGATATCTGTAGATGGATCTTCATCCTGAGGACCATCACGTCTTATATTTACATGGAATATCACATATCTTCTTTTATTTGAGATGGTGATGATCCTGGTTTATTCGAGCCACGTAGGAGTGACATCGAGTTTAAGCAGTGAGATGGACAACCTATTATCTTACTAGGAAGAATGCAGAGGGTATTACTACGGGCAGGATTCTATGGAGTTTACCATGTAGGTGATATACAATATAACCACACTTTGATTACAGCATTAATCAAGTAGTGGTGACAGGAGATGCACACATTCCATCTTCCAGTTAAAGAGTGCACTATCACTCTTCAGGACTTGGCTATACTATTAGGATTGCCAATCGATGGTCATGTAGTTACCGCACCGCTAATGGCTGCAACTTCTGCTGACGTGTGTGAGTGTATATTAGGCATCTAGCTTGACCCTACATCTCTGAAGAAGTCAAATTTTAAGCTTTCGTGGTTAGCTGACATGTTTCGGGAGGTACTTGGCTGGTGCTGATGATGCTACCGTTGAACGATACGTATGGACATGGTTTCTTTTTTTATTTGAGGTTTATATTTTGGTTGATAAATCTACTACATATGTGAAAGTATCATTACTCCCACTTTTTGAAGATTTTAATATGGTGGGACAATATAGTTGGGGAAGCACCACACTTGGTATGTTGTATATGGAGATGTGCCAAGCTAGACGTAAAAAATCGAAGTAGATTGCCGGTCCATTTATCATATTATAGGTCTACATTGTATTGACTAAATTTTTAATCTTACTTACTCAATTAAAATAACTTATGCTACATTGTGTTTTCTTTTGGCTAATTATGGTGTTCGGAGCGATTATCGCACATTCGACCATGACGAGTTATTATACCTATCGTAGAGGGGAAAATTGTTCATTCGATTAATCGAGCACCACATGGAGCCAATAAGGAATTAATATATAACATGACTCTTGCTTTATATTACATTTTCCTTGTATTACATTTTCACTTGATCGCACCCCGACATTTGTATTGTCTCATTGATCACTAATGAGACTAAAGATTTGGCTCTGTATAGGAAGAGTTATTATACCTATCGTAGAGGGGAAAATTGTTCATTCGATTAATCGAGCACCACATGGAGCCAATAAGGAATTAATATATAACATGACTCTTGCTTTATATTACATTTTCACTTGATCGCACCCTGACATTTGTATTGTCTCACTGACTAATGAGACTAAAGATTTGGCTCTTGTATAGGAATCATATTCCTATTAGATTTTATATTGTCGAATTCTTAATTGGCTTTATATTGTCCAAATCCGAGTTGGATTTGTATTATCCAATTTCTAGTAGGTTTTGGCTTTGTGCAATCCTAGACCCATGGGATTTATACTCTATAAATAAACCCTTTGTCATAAGTTTTATTCATGAGTTGTATTGTATTATTTACTAGCTAGATTAAAGAGTATATTTGAGAGATACTATTGAGAGCTCTAATTGGTGGCTAGGGTTTGCTTTGCACCTTTCTACTCGAAATTGGTCTCATCAATAATAGTTATCATCCGATGGATTAGTGGCGGTTTTGCCGATACCACCTAATTGCTTGCGTGCTTAGGTTAGTTCTTTTCTTCTTTAATCTCTTGTTTTTCGTATTACTTGAATATTAGTGGTGCTTATTTATTTAATTATTGTACGCATAATTGTTCCGGTTGATCCTATGCTTATGCTAAGGCTTGTTCTAGTATCTTAGCACAACAATTTGGTATCAGAGGAAGTTTTATTCCTTAGGATAATTGTACGATAATTAGAGATGTCTACTGTTAATACATTAGAAGGGGGTGCTAACGGAGGCAGATACACCACCTTTGAAGGGGGCGTTTCTGCTAAAGGTGACGGCTTGCGATCAAATTTGATATAGAGAGATTTGACAAAAAAAAGACAGGTTTTGCGATGTGGCAGTTTCAGATGTCCGACATCCTTGTCGAATAAGGTTTGTATAGAACATTGTTGGGGAATAAAACTAAGCCCACTGATGAGTGGTCCGACACCGATTGGGATGAGTACGATAGGCAGGCATGTAGTATAATTCGTTTACACCTTGCTCCAAACGTGATGTACTGTGTGATGCGTGAAACATCAGCCTCGATGATTTGGAAGAAGCTGGAGGATCAGTATATGACGAATAGTATCGAGAATCGTCTTGTACTTGAAGAAAAAGCTATTCCGGTATTGAATTTTCTGAGGGGTAAATCCATGAATGATCATCTCGATGGGTTCAACAAGATAATCTCAGAATTTACAAGGGGTTAGTCGTCGAGACTTTATGATGAGGACAAAGGCGAATTTTGCTTCTTAATTCGCTTCTAGAATCTTATGATCATCTAACGAACTGCACTTATTCATGGGAAGGAAAATGTGACCTCCATGATTTGGTATCGTTGTTCGGCCATCTTGGCTAATAAAAAATGCTTGAAGGAGAGAGGATAATTCAACTCAGATGTGCTATTCACTAAGGGAAGAATCGATGAGAAGAAAGCGGAGAAAATTGCGGGAAGGTTGAGGTCGAAATCTCGGGGACCGATTGATAAGAGTAAGATAATTTGTCATAAGTGCAGAAAACCTGGACACGTGTATCGGGAGTGTCCAAATAGAACCAATGGCGATGGAGAGAATAAAGGTGCGGTGGAGAATGCGAACACGGTAACGGCACCGAAAGATGAAGACTTCGAGAAGTATGTTGGTTGTGACTCCACGAGTTAGCTCTTCAAGTGAATGGATCTTGGATAGTGGGTGCTCGTATCACATGTGCCCAAACTCGGGAATTGTTCCATACCATTCAATGATGTTGACGGGAGCAAGGTTTTGATAGGGTAACGACCATGCGTGTAAAACGATAGGGGATTGGTACAATTTGGCTAAAGATTCACGGCAGGGTGGTACGTACTATTGGTGATGTCCGGTATGTTCCTGATCTGAAGAAGAATTTAATCTTCTTTAGGGGCTCTTGATTCCAATGGGTATCGTGTAATACTCGAGGGTGAAAACTTGAAAGGTTCTATCTGGGGCTATGGTTGTGATGCGAGGAAAGAATGAGTGTAATATCTATTTTTTTCAAGGATGCACAATGATTAGGGTTTGCTTCGGTTACGACTGAAGAGACTGATACGAACGAGGTTATGGCATATGCGATATATGCGATTGGGTCATGCTGGGGAGAAGGCTATGACAGTGTTGAGTAAGCAAGGGCTACTTGAAGGTGTGAAAAGCAGCAAACTAGAGTTTTGTGAGTCATTGTGTTCTTGGGAAACAAACTCAGGTAAAGTTTGGGACGGTGGTACATTGCACGAAAGAAGCACTTGATTATGTTCACTCGGACATCTAGGGGCCAACAAAGACTCAATCCTTGGGTAAAAATCATTACTTTGTGACTTTTGTTGATGATTACTCAATGAGAACTTGGGTCTATCTCATGAAGTATAAGGACCAGGTTTTTGATGTGTTCTTAAAGTGAAAGGCGATGGTTGAGAATCAAATTGGTAGAAAAGTTAAAGTGCTTAGGTCAGATAACGGCGACGAGTACACTTATGATACTTTTAAGGATTTCTGCCAACGAGAAGGTATTGTTCGTCACTTCACAGGTTAAGGGTACACCTCAACAAAACAGGATAGCTAGAGAGGATGAATCGTACGCTCCTTGAAAAGGTGCGGTGTATGCTTTCCAATGCCAATTTGGATAAGCGGTTTTGAGGTCGAAGCCCTATCCTACGCTACGTTCTTAGGTTAATCGTTTGCCATGCTTGGGAGTGGAATACAAAACACCTATGGAGGTGTGGACCGGATCTCATGCTAGTTACAACAACGTCCACATTTTTTGGCTGTTCGACTTATTATCATGTTCGTGATGAGAAAATTGACCCTAAGGCTTGTAAGGCAATATTCTTAAGGCTTTTGTGATGGGGTCAAAGGCTAACAAATTGTGGTGTCTTCAAAGCAAGAAGATTGTGAGTAGTAGGGATGTGACGTTTGACGAGGCGTCTATGCTCAAGACGACTTCGCCAACCGAAACGGTAGTTCTCTAATCCTGGTTGTAAAAGAGAACAAGGCGAAGCGAGATAGTGGTGAAAACAGAAAGTGACTACTGTGGTTAATACTCGGGTTATGGATTCGATGGAGGAGTCCAACGAGGAAAAGATGACTCCCGGCGAAGAATTCGGAGATTCCGACAGTAGAATAGGGTCAACAACAAATAATATCGTCTTTGACTAGTGGAAGGGAGCCTAGGGCTCAACGTGCACCAGTTCGATATGGGTATGAAGACATGGTGGCGTACGCATTAGTATGTTACGGGGATGAGCCGACTTTGTATCTAGAAGCTATGGATTCTAGCAAGAATGTGAAGTGGAAAGCTGCCATGGAGGATGAGATGGAGTCTATCCGAAAAAATTGAATTTAGGAACTATGCGATTTGGTGAAGGGAAATAAACCTATCAGGTGCAAATGAATTTTCACTAAAAAAGACGGGGCTCTAGGGTCCGGTGTTCTTTTCAAGGCAAGGTTGGTAACCAAGGGTTATGCGCAAAAGGAAAGGGTGGATTATAATGAAGTGTTCTCTCTGGTTATGAAGCACACCTCGATTCAAGCATTGTTGGCTATGGTGGGGCAATTTGATCTCGAACTTGAACAACTCGATGTCAAAATTGCGTTTTTGAATGGGAACCTGGAATACGAGATTTATATCTCTCAGCTGAAGGGATTCAAAGTTGTTGGTAAGGAAAATAGTGTGTGAAAACTTCGGAAGTCGTTGTATGGATTGAAGCAGTCCCCGCGTCAATGGTACAAGAGATTTAACAAGTTCATGATCGCGCAGAAGTTTACTCGGAGTGAATTTAATCATTGTGTTTACTTCAAAAGACTCGAATCTGGCAATTACATCTATTTACTCCTATACATTGACGATATGCTCATTGCTTCCCGGAGCTTGGTGGAGATCGACGTATTGAAAGCTCAGTTAAGCAAGGAGTTTGAGATGAAAATTTTGGGTAGAGCGCGAAAATTTTTGGGGATGAAGATCGTGCGAGATAGGAAGAGGGACGATTGTATCTTACACAAAAGGCAATACCTTGAGAAAGTGGTTTCTCTATTCAGGATGGAAAACTCAAAGCCGGTGAATGTCCCATTAGCACCGCACTTCAAACTATCGGCAACAATGGTTCTTAGCTCTGAGGAAGAGGTGGAGTACATGGCTCAAGTGCCTTATGCAAGTACGGTTGGGAGTTTGATGTATGCCATGGTATGCACTTGACCGGAATCATATATCAATGGGCAAAGGGGCAAAATGGTTAAAAAAAACTGACTGCAATTTAACCCCGTCAAACGACGACCCAGGGGGCAGGAGTAACTCTAATTATGGGTATTACCCCAGGAGGTAACTCAAAATGGCCCTTAGAAATATTGTTTATTTCAACAAAACATGTTTTAATTTTTATTGTGCATTTTGAACAGCCTCCAAAACTTAGAATGGGACATTCATAAAAATTGTTTAGAGAAGATTCATTATAGTCAATATAGAGAAGAAGATGAGAAGCACAAATTATTGCCTCTTGTTTATACTTTCAAAGAGGAAGGTTTTTTGCGCATGGAAAAAACCTGCCTTGTTTAATCTTTGTGGAAATTAAAACTCTCATTAACACTTAAAACATGCAAAATATAAAAATAGTTATAACTTTGCAATACAAGATTATGGCATCCACTTACCCGCACAATCAGTTTTGATAAATATATTTTTATATGTATTTGTGTTTCCCTATTTTATTTTATTTTATATTTTTGGGGTTCATTTTTGTATTTTTTTTTATAATTGAGATAACTGATAAATGAGTATGTTTGTTGTAGTTGATATGATGATGGACTTTCTAATATTTATTGGGTTGGCAAAGAAGAAGGGGATATGTAAAGAAGTTATTGTATGATGTTAAATGGCATCAAGATCGTCTGATTCCATGAGAATCCGCGAACGTGGCCCTGGTCCTAACCTTTAATCGAGGTCCTGAAATGATGGAAGAAGTTCCAACGGTCCATTCACTTTAATATGGTGATAAATCATGTCATGTGTCCCTCTATCATCTTCTAAATGAAGGAGAGTTCGTTTCAGATTCACCAATATGTTTTATGAAATCTCATGATACCATTGATTAGTCTGAAACTAGTGTATTCGTTTTTGCTTGTGTTGTTCGAGCTTCTTGAGGTGCTTTGTTCAAGCGTTTGGTAACAAATGTTTTGCTTAGGGCCAAGTCTTTGGTAATTCGAGAAGCGTGCATTTTTTGCCTTAAAGTCGGTGTTGATAACGCAGAGATCGAAAGTGACAACTTGAAGGTGGTTTCTTGGGGCTCCAAGAAGATTGATACTCCCCTTGGGCTTGATCAGTTGTTGTTTCTAACATCTTAGAGTTTGCTTTGTTAATTAAATTATCTTTTTCGACTGTTAATTGAGGAACTAATAATGTTGCTGACTGGGTTTGATACCTCTTCTCTACCACATGATCTTTTTTCCTTTTGTTTGCTCTGATTGTCCTTAGTTCATGTTCGTGGGCTTTCAAATGGAAAAAAATTAAATTTGGTTCTTATTGTCACTTTTGGTACATTGATTTTGTTTTGAAAAAAGGAAAGTACTTATTAAATTAGGGCGTATTTTGATTCATTCTTTTGTCCTTTGACCTTTACTAGATTCTCCTCACTTAGAACTCCAGTGGTTAGTTACATTTAGGACTCTAGTGTTTGGTTGGAGCTTTACAAGAAATAATTAAAACCAAAATAATTACTAGCAATCTCTAGGTAGTGGAGGACGGGTATGATTTCTTTGCTAAGTACTCATCGCAATATTTTAAGCTTCAAATTACAACATAGTTTTATAATGGAGGTGCTATATTAAGTGTTGACGTCTTATCAAAAAATTAAGTGTTGATAAATATCTAGTATGTTCTTTCCAGATATTGAAGCCACTTGATGTTAAAAATTGCCAAGCGGTTCGAAGCCTCTTTAAAAGGTAAAACCATGCATTTTTTTTTATTTTTTTTATGTTCATAGGTTTCTCTGTTCAACTGATGGCTTCTTTATCTGTATATGTTAAGTGTCTTGTGTCTAATAATCAATGTATGCACTCCTAACATCTTATGGAGCAATCGAATAAGTGTGCCATTTTCATAGTAATTAAACTTATCTATGCATTTTGTGAAGATTTGGCTCTGTATAGGAATCCTATTCCTATTAGGTTTTATATTGTCCAATTCTTAATTGGGTTTGTATTGTCCAAATCCTAGTTGGATTTGTATTATCTAATTTTTAGTAGGTTTTGGCTTTGTGCAATCCTAGACTTATATGATTTATACTCTATAAATAGATTCCTTGTCCTAGGTTTTATTTATGAGTTGTGTTTTATTATTTACTAGCTAGATTAAAGAGTATATTTGAGAGATAATATTGGGAGCTCTAATTAGTGGTTAGGGTTTGCTTTGTGCGTTATACTCGAAATTGGTCTCATCAATAATAGCTATTACCTAGTGGATTAGTGGCGGTTTTGCTGATACCACCTAATTTCTTGCGTGCTTGGTTAGTTGTTTTCTTCTTTAATTCTTGTTTTTCATATTGCTTGAATATCAGTGGTGCTTGTTTATTTAATTATTGTACCCATAATTGTCCGGTCGATCATACGCTTGTGCTAAGGCTTGTTCTAACGGTATCTTAGCACAACATTTTGTTGTGCTTATTGGTAGTGATGGTGACATGTCATAATATGTTGGAGGAGGTTAAATATACGGCATTTTCGGTGTTACCATTGATGAAGAACACAAGGAGGACTTGATTGATCTTACTTTTATTATATATATATATATATATGCTCCACTCGTCCCAAGTTAACTAGTTAAGAGTCCAGTTTGACTATACACTATTTTAAAGATACACTAGTTTCAGACTAATCAATGCTATCATAAGATTTCATACATTGATTATATCCCAAAAATGAAACTGAACTTTTAATTAGGGACATCCCAAATGGGAATAATGCCCTATTTCTTTGGGATGGAGGAAGTGTATCCTAAAATAAAACAAATAACTTACCATAGTATGAGGGTGGTGACATATTTGAGTCTCCCATTACCCTGCAACTCATCTATACAGTTAATATATGGCCTCAACAAATGAAAAATTAACCAAGAATGAAGGTGGGTGCAGAGATTTACGAATATTGTTTCTTTTAACAAACATGTTTTAATTTCAGTAAATTATCAAAAAATACAATGTACTTTACCTGTTTTTACAATTTGGATAATGTACAATTTTCTTGACATTAGAAACATTATACTTTATTTATTTTTTCATTTTGGGTAATAATAACCCTCAAAATATTACCCAAAATGAAAAAATAAATAAAGTACAATGTTTCTAACGTCGAGAAAATTGTACATTACCCAAATTGTAAAACCAGGTAAAGTACATTGTATTTTTTGGTAATTTACCCTTTTAATTTTTGATGTGTATTTTTAACGGTCTCCAAAACATGGAATTGGACATCATAAAATGTGTATAAGGAAGATTCATTGTAGTCAATATTGAGAAGCAGGTAAAAAGCACAAATTATTGCCTTTTGTTTCTACTTTCAAGCCGGAAGGTTTTTTGTGCATAAAGAAAACCTGCCATGTTTATCTTTGTGGAATTTAAGAACTCTCATTAACATTAAAAACTTACAGAATATAGAAGATTTTGTAGCTCAGCAATACAAGAATACAAAATAATGGCATCTCCCTACCCGCACAATCAGTTTCGATAAATATATTTTGTATATGTATTTTTGATTCCCATTTTATTTTATTTTCTTTTATATTTTTGGGTTCATTTTTGTATCTTTTTTATAGTTAAGATAAATTAGTCTATGAATATATTTGTTGTAGTTGATATGATGGACTTTCTAATATTTGTTAGGTTGGCAAAGAGGAAGAAGGGGAGATGTAAAGAATATATTGTATGATGTTAAATGGCTTCAAGTTCATTTGATTCTTTCATCAGTAATATGGTTGTTGTGATTGGCTAATCCCTTCTTCTTCTTCTTCTTCTTCTTCTTCTTCTTCTTTCTTCTTATTAATGATGCCCACCGAATCTGCCATTAGACTCATTTAATGCACTGGTACATGGAGGTTTTCTAGTGCCTCTAAGATTTCTCATTATTGGAGCAATATAATGTAAGTATTGTAGCAATGAGTACATTAGTTCAAAACAATAATATCCAAGTCCCAAAAAATTTCTATTGTTTTGGATACTAATCGAAACAATTTTACCATTAATAATATCATTAGAGATTGAGTGAATGAATTAACTTACATCGACGTAGAGGGCCATCTTGATTTTAATTGCCTAAATTGTAAACCTTTCAAAATATAATGATTTACAATAACAAAAAATAATAGTGTTCTACTATTAACTATATATAACCAACATTGTTAACACCCTATTAAAAAAATAATAATGCCAAAATAAAATCTTACATTTGTAAAAATGAGCAGCAAAAAGATTTTATAAATAGAACAATAGTACAACTAACACGATAGGGAAATTTTGGGTTGAGGCGTAGACTAGGTCGCTCTGTTTAAGACGTTTCGAGGCTCTGCCCAAACTTTTTTGCTTGCATATCGTAAATTCCACACCTTCCGCAAGATACAACAAGTCCCAGAATCTCCTTCTCGATTTTCCTTGCATGGTGGAAAATCGGAATACTAAAACCCTTGATAATCGATGCTTAGAAGCGGTAGACAAAATTTGTCGGAGACGGAAAAACAAAAATAAATTCTTTTTGGTGCCTTGTTTTCTTCAAATGAAGAAAGGAAGAAAATTCACTTTTTTGCTTATGCTCTCGGTTAGCTCAAGGAAGACAAAAAGAAGAAAACGTTTCTCTTTTTGTTTTCTATTTTCTCACATGAAGAAGAAAGGGAGAAAGTAATTTTTTGCTTATTTTTAGTTTTTCTCAACCTGAACATCAAGTGTAGAAAAATAAGGAAACACAACCTCCATTTCCTTTGGCCCAAGCTAATCCATTTTTATAAAGAGGGAGAGGGGAGTTGTTGGAAAAAATAGCGGGGGAGTGAATATCTCCATTTCTTGGAAACTTAGTAAAACTTTTTTAAAATTCTAAATATCTAAATAAAATTTTACTATATATTTTGTTCAAAAAGAATTTATTTTATTTCAAAGAAAGCTCGAGTTCTAACTCCAGTCGGGTCAATCTACTACGAACGTTGCGCACGTGTGGTAAGTCATATATAGTTATTAAAGTCCATGTCCAATTATATGAAAATTAGGCAAACAAAACATATATGTAAACTTATAAAAAGAATTCTCATTCTCTAATGTAAAACACAGCTAAAGAATCTTGCTTTAATTTTTTCAAAATACACACTAAGTTCCAACAATTTGCACCAACAAGCACACAACAATGCAACATTCTTATTAAGCAAGTAAAGGCTAGACACAAATTGCAGGAAATCGATTTTTCTAACGTTAATGACCTTGTGTTCTGTTGGTGTACTCCAGATGAGAGTATCGACCTTGTTAATTGATAGTGGCGGTGGCTATCGATAAAAGTGTCTTCTAAGGACCTCTCTTCTGCAGTAGAATTATCGCTTGTATCAAAAGCAAAATCAACTTCTTTAAGGAACAAACATCATGAATCAACCAAATACAAGAACCACACAAACTATATCTGTCATGACCTACTTCAATTCTCTTGAAGGCATATCTAAGCAACTCAATTCTTCGATTAACGCACTTAAATCGTTATAAGAAGATCCACCTTCTTCCATAGCCTGCTCTGCCTTCTTGTTCAACTCCTCTGCTCTTCTCCTCATCTCCTCGCCTTCTTCCTCCACCATTATCTTTTTCACCGCCCTTTCCACCACTTCCCTCCTTATCCCCTCGCGTGACACTCTACTCCATTCCTTCACCCCAACACTAACCCCAATTCTCAAAACCTCCGTTACCAATTTCTCATTGTAAAATTGCTCCGCAAACATAGGCCAGGTCACCATCGGCAACCCAGCGCACACCCCTTCTAGTGTCGAATTCCACCCACAATGCGTCACAAAACTGCCAACTGCTCTGTGATCAAGTATCAAAACTTGTGGAGCCCAACCTCGTATAATTAATCCCCAACCTTTGGTTCTCTTTTCAAATCCAACAGGAAACCACATGTTTTCATCTTCATTTATACTTCTCCTCACCACCCATATGAATGATTGATTAGAAGCTTCAAGCCCCATTGTAACTTTGTATAGTTGAGCAACAGAAATGATGGCCACGGTTCCAAAATAAACATAGATAACTGAATTTGGTTTCTGGGAATCAAGCCATTTCACGCACTTGTGTTCATCAATGGCAGCTTTCTTTCCTCTCATTGTTGTATTTTCAACTTCTTTATTACAAAATGAAAGAGGTCCTATATGCCACGCCTTTCTCTTGAAAACATTTTTGTAGTGATTAGCGTAATCTGGTTCAAGCTTGAAGAAGATGTTCACGATAACTCCATAGCTTTCTAAATCAGAGCCTCTAACTTGATTTAATAACTCTATGAAATCGTTATTATTTTCTTCTCGTTCATGTTGAGGAATCTGCATTTACAATTATCAAAATATTGAGACACACAGTAAATACGCTGTTACTAAATCATAATTCTGCTGCTAATCACATGCATACATTTCCAACATATTCAATTATATCATCAAACACAATCCAAATTAATTCTTTCATGATGAAATTTCTAGCTATTGGTCAACAAACTACAAATTATAATATTAACACAAAATATAGTGTAAACAAAATTAAAATTTTCATATTTTCTCTATAAAAATAAGCGTAAAAATTTTCATATTTTCTCTATAAAAATAATAAACGGAAAAGTAAAATAATTTTATACAAAACCACAAAATAACCAACAAATATGGACATTTCATACATTCGTTACTTGACGAATTCCAAATTAAATGACCCACAAAATATAGATCAAAAGGGTGTGTAAGAGAAAAATGCATTGGTCAGTATTTTAAACAAATTCACACTAACTAATTCACGTAATTTGAGTTAGTAGGCCGCGTTTGAAAAAAATAAAATAAATACTATTGAGAGCACTGCTCATTTCTTTTTTCAATTGTTCACAATATGAGTAGCAATTTCTAGGGAAGAGAATTCTAGAAACGACAAAAATACGTGGCGGAACGAAATGAAAGTGGCACCAAAAGCAATCATTTGTATTTGTATGATTTAATTTTGTGTCTAGAGTTTTAACACGACGTCGTGTTTAAAGAAAAAATACAATTTAAAAATATAAATTGCCACCCCCTTAAGTATTTTTCATAATGAAATGTTACCTTCACCAAAGACTATCATATCATATGCTATTAAAATGTTCTACCGAGTATATAGTATTTTAGACCTCGTATGCCACAGCTTTTAGTGTGTATTAAGAATCCATTTGATAACAAGATGGAGAATGATAGAAAAAATTGTTGATTTATGTGACAAATTATAAATAAGTTAAGGCTTATGGGAGATATTCACTAAGTTTTTGACATTTTCAATGGAAAAAATTCTTTATAAAGTACCGAAGATTTTTTTTCCCATAAAAATTATATTAAAAACATATACTATTAAAAATGAACATAAGATGGAGAATATCTCACCACCTGTTTGAACTTGTCAAACAAGTCAATTATTTTTTTATATCGTATCATTGTTTATCTTGTTATTAAATGAAGCCTAAGTGAATATATTTTTGCATGTTGTACATGGGTTCGAAGAAGCATAATCTCATGAGGAATAGTAGGCAAAACGAAAGGCTCAGAATTCGATTCCATATCCTTAAATGGCTTGTACATCCTCATAATCTCCCACGTGCAAGTCGCGAAGAAGCTTGTTCCGTGGAACACCAGCCTCAGGATCCCAAATCTTGAGGCTGCGTGTGTGGCCCACGGGAAGAACATGTCTGTGACGAGGCAGTCCGGCCTCAACTCTCCCAGCAGCCTCTCGAGCAGCTCCCGGAGGAGAGCGGTGCGGCACTGAACGCAAACATAATACTATTAATAATAAAGTTCATACAACTTAAATAACAAATGCCAACAATTATAATAAATTACAATAACATTTTATGGTTTTTCATATTTTGAAAGTATTGGTGAATGTTGGTAGTGAAAAAATGGTGTAAAAAATAGAGGTTTGAGAGCTGTGTGAAGAAATGAAAATGGTGAATGTTGAAAGCATTGAAGCAGCCGCAGGCAGAAGAAGAAGAGAAATGAGTAGTGGCACCTTTTTAATTAATTAGGTGTAGTATTTACAAACTGTTCCTTAAGTTTCTGTATCTTACAGTTAGGTCCCTCAAGTTTATTTTTATGCACTTAAGTCTTTAAAAGGATTTTTTTCCCAACCCAAGGAGGGGCAGTTGGCCCCCTGCTCCTACACAGCTTCGCCTTTGGTGGTGCCCATGAAGAACTTAATCTGCATCTTATCCGTGGTGCAATGGTTGAGGTTCTCGACTCCCTCTGGAAGGCCAGTTGCTGCGTAGGGGAAGTCGAGGATCTAGAGGTCGATTTCGGAGGAGGTGGAGAAAGCAGGGGAGTTGAGTGGAGTCGTGATGATGGTGGATTTTATGGTGGTGCCACCGCTGGTTGTGGTGGAGGAGAAGAGTTTTCGCCATGTCAAGGATTGGGATCATGTGGCCATCGGCCATCATTGGGAAGAAGAAGATGCGGAGCTGCTTCTGCTCTTTCCCCATGCTTTCGTTTTCTCTCTCTAGATTTTAAATTTTTAGAGAAAGAGAGAAAGAGAAAGGGAAGCAAATTTGTTGTGGATTGATTCGTGAGTATTGTTGAAAGAAAATATAATGGTGTGTATTTATAGGCCCTTATTGAGACATTATTTATCTATATTATAAAACACCATCTTTGACATATATTTTTTTCAAAAAAAATAAGAATCTAATGGTTAAAAATACATATGTTATGGTGTGCATTAGTTCTACACCATTAGATGAGTTTTATACACACATCAAGATATCACATCAAAGTTAAAACACTCACACCAATAATATACACACAATAAACTCTCACATACTAATAAATTTGTCTACATTAAAAATGCCATAACTTAAAATAAAAAATTCAAAATTTAATAAAAATTTAATATTTGAAATCTACTAATCAAGATCAATTAAACAATATCCATCATGACTATATAATTATGCAAAAAAAAAAAATCAAGAAAAATTATTGTATAACGTTTAAGGACATATATTATCTATATTATAAAACATCAAGTTTGACTAAATTTATTCTCAAAAAGTATAAAAATCTAATGGTTGAAACTTGAAAATATACATATTATGGTGTGCATTAACTCTACTCCATTGGATGAATTTTATACACACATCAGGATGTCACATCAAAGTTAAAACACTCACACCAATAATTTCTTCTATATTAAAAATGCCATAACTTAAAATAAAAAATTCAAAATTTAATAAAAATTTAATATTTAAAATCTACTAATCAAGATCAATTAAACAAGATCCATCATGACTGTAAAATTATGTAAAAAAAAATAAAAATTATTAAGTAATATTTAACACCAATAATATACACAAAGTAAACTTTCACACACTAATAATTTTTTTACATTAAAAATGTCATAACTTAAAATGAAAAGTAAAAAATTTAATATTTAAACTCTACTAATGAAGAAAATTTATAAAAAAATTAATATTTAAATATACTAATCAAGATCAATTAAACAAGATTCATCTTAAAATAAAAAAAATATATTTAATATTTAAAATATACTAATCAAGAAATTTAATAAAAAAATAATATTTAAATCTACTAATAAAGATCAATTAAACAAGATCTATCATGATGATAGAATTCTGTAAAAATAAATAAATTATTGAGTAATATTTAACACTAATAATATGCACACAATAAATTTTCACATACCAATCATTTTTTCTATATTAAAAATGTCATAACTTAAAATAAAAAATTCAAAATTTAATAATTAAAATCTATTAATCAATATCAATTAAATGGGATCCATAAAGAATATAGAATTATATAAAAAAATAATAAAAATTATTAAATAACATTTAAGGACGTACTTTATATGCTCATACATTATTAGTCATCTCAGTATGTCCTTTTTAGGAATGATAAGAATATATCAGTCAAATTTTTAAACTATTTTCAAATCATACCAACAAACGTAATTGAATTATTTTCACATAAGGTCTTGAGTTTAATTTGTTAAAAACTTATTTTTCCGAGATCAAAATAAGATAAAAAAATATGATTAATTTTTTTTTTCAAAATTAAAAACAAGTTGGTCAAATCTGGTCTACTTTTAGTTTTTCTAGCATGAAGATATATTAAACCTAAATTTGTCAATTTAGGTTCATTACACGTTACTTTTTTTTATCTTATTATCAGTTCTTATTTAATTTACCGTGCCGGATGACACGGGTATACCCTAGTATATATATATAAATGAAAAGTGTCAATTATGAAACTAAATTATACTCCCTCCGTCTTAATTTAATTGTGACACTTTGAAAAACTAAAATTTAAGTGGACATAATGATTACTGCAAGAGAAAATACTTATTTCCAAAAATGTCCTTTATTTTTCTTCTCATAAAAAAGGTGGTGGGACCCAAAATAAAAAAAGTGTGGGGAGCTTAAAGGGTAATATGGAAAATAAAAAAAAAATGTTATAATTAATGACATAATAAATGTGAAAAGTGGACAACTATTTTGGGACGTCTATAAATGGAATAGTGGACAATTAAATTGGGATGGAGGGAGTAATGTTTTTCATATATTTGCCCTTATTGTTATTTGACTTCTTTTTATTTTATCTTACTTTTCAAAACTATACTTATTTTTAATCTTAATTAGCTATATATGGTACTTTCAACTAAAATAGGTAAATAGGGTTCTTCTAAACACAATAGAAGAAATAGTTATTTTAACCCGAAAAAAAGCCACTTTGAATTGATTGACGTATTTAAACTGCCCAAATTTTATTCAATTAATCTCAGTTCAAAAAACGTGAAGGGTACAAAATTTTGGACAACTTAAAAACACCACCCACTCCGACAATTTTAAGGTTAAAATTGCCACTCACTCTAGTGATTTTAAAACAGCCCTATTTGCCCATTTAAGTTTAAAGGCACCATATTCTACTAATTAAGATTGAAAACAAGTATAGTTATTAAAAAAAAAAAAAAACAATGTCTTATTATTTTGAGTTAACTTAACTTTGCATGCTCATATTCATTAGTTGTAAACTTTTTTTGTTTTTAAATAATAATTTATACTTTTTAATTTAAATGGGTAATCGTAATTTATTATGGCTAATCGTAATTCATAACTTGTCATCACAATAATATTAATATAAGAAATATGAATGTACGGACATTTTATTCATCTTTTATCATCACATCACGTACTCAACTGCTATACTTATCAAATATCATCCACTTGTCAAGACAATTACTTAAAAAAATAAAATCAAAGATGATAGATGGCAAAGTAAACTATAATACTATATATATAGATTAGTCATGGTATTCAGTTACTTTCTACCTGTCCAATTAAAAAAAGTATATATTATTTTTAAATTTTATCATCAAAGAAATAAAATCAAAGATGATAGAGGGCAAAGTAAACTATATATATATATATAAATTAGTTATGGAATTCAGTTACTTTCTACCTATCCAATTAAAAAAGTACGTGTGTATTATTTTTAAATTTTATCATCAAAGTGAGATGTAAAAGTAACATGATTTTATGAGTTAAAAAATGACTCCGGAATTGACGTAAACGAAAGAGAAGAAAAGTGAGACTTGACTAGGTATTATGCCGACTTGGATACCTCTTCTCCTTTGAGTTCTTATTGTTCGGACTTGGTTCATTTTTATTATTATTTTAATTAATAAAATTTAATTTAAAACTTAAAAAAATGAATTTTTTATGATCTCTGTAATAAATAAATAAAATTGTCTATTTTAATGTGGTATATTAAAAGCATTCTTTGGAGACTCTTTGATCTCTCTGCTGAATATGATAAACAAGAATTGCTTAGAAATTTGATTTTGTGAGGATAGTAAAATTTGGGGACTTTTCGATCTCTATAATGTTGTGCTTGGACTCATTACATATTATCCTTCTGGTATCCCCGGTTTAGATTGAAACTTTTTATCGCTTAATGTAAACTTGGCCAGCTATCAGTTTTACCTTGATTTTAGTATTTACACTATATTTTTAACCTTTTTCATTCGCGGCGGGTTCAAAAATACGCCAATTTTACTTTGTTACCATTTGCAATACCTTACAAATTAAGATAACAATTCATATATTTATAAACAAGGATCACCAAATTTTGAAAAATGGAACCCTAGTGATTTATCTTATCAAACTTTAACACGTGTACGAAAATTAATGATTAAAGTAAGAAAAACACTGAAGCTTTCTTCAATCGTGCACAAAATCTAGTGCCGGTGATATGATTTTCCTATTTAATCAAAAAAAAAAATCAATACAATCTTGAAGGAGCATAAAATTTGGTTAAGATAAATTGGGCCAGCCCAACCAATTTTGGAGCCATCGTCCTAAGCTAGACTAATGGGTTGGGTATAAACGAAAGGAAAAGGTAAAGGACACGCCAAGATACGAACGATCGAATGTGCCAAGACGGGCTAGCTGAGGCCGAGATAGACACGAAAAAGTGCACGTGCCTTTGCACACGAGGAGTGCGTGAGGAGGATCATGCCAAATTGCACGGACCTGTAAAGAATTGTATAGATCTCCACTGCTCCACTACCAATGTACAAAATTAGAAGCTGTTAGTTGTGGATAAGGGAATGAAGGTTGGAGTATTATCTAAGTTTTACCCTTTTTAGTCATTTTGCCACCAAACCTAATGAATAAGTGTAACCCTAATTCTGTATGTATAAATAGAATAGGGACGGCTCATAACAGGGGGTTGGTTGTTGAGGATTTGGGCTATTCCATAGTCATTAGCTTACCTTAATCTGTTTAGAGAGAGAAAGCTTGTAAAACAATTGATACATTGCCTTAAGAGCTTAATACAAAAGCCACACACACATAAACGAAGAACATACTACCGGATTAACCTAAATGCTATCGGAGGAACCCACCGTACCCAAAAAATCTCGTTGGTCTTACTCACCTTATTTTCCACGTATACAAACTCATCTCTCAAATTATTTCGTTGGGTTGGGCCTAAAAATTTGCACCACCTACAGTTGGCGCCGTCTGTGGGAAAGAGAGTACGAGAATCCATAAATGTGACCCCCGGGTCTCATTCTTGTGTTTGGGAGCCTAAGACGTCAGAACGAATTCCGTCGTTTTATTTGCTTCGATATAGGGATAAATCATATTTTCAATCAGAGTCCCCAGTACGTTTTACGAAAAAAACGTACAAAAAGTCCGTGTAGTGTTAAAGGCCAAAGCAAGCCTTATCCCCATACGTTTTGTCTACGGAACCGGGATCCTATAGGGGTCGAGAACTATATTATGGTCTGGGAAGGTGTTAGGCACTCATTCCGCCCTTTCGGTCTCTAGTAACTTTATATGTTTCCTCTATGTTGAAAAACTTGGATGCCTTTATTAAGAAGTCTACTACTTTCCTAAAGTATGTTTTTGTAGAGAAACTTGATCTTGGGGGAAAGGGATAAAAAAAACTTTGTATTCCGATCTTTTGTTTTGATAAGAAAAGAAATACAAATGACAAAGTTTGCAAATTTTGAAAATTGAAAGGGTGTTCTTATATTGTTTACTCAGATAACAATATTACTTTCCTTTTTATTTCGATTGTTTTGGGAAAACTCGGATTCAAGATAGGGATTGATTTGATATGGATGTGAACTCTTGATGAGAGTATCAGATATATCACAATCTATGTGGGGGATTGGATATATCCGATTTTAATCCTTTAAATAAGTTTTATCGTTCCAGATTTTGAAAACTTAATTTATCTAATGATAATATACTTACTTTTTCTGGTTTTCAAAAATGGTTTTATCAGGGATTTGTTTTAAGAAAATTGTAGACTAGTTGTCACCTGACACTAAGTTATTCAATTAGAAATTGGACGGAAAAGAAAACAAGTACACAAGTTATTCGAATAGCATGCCCGAGTTTGAGGAATTAATTAATTTGTGAGGTCCTTATATATGCCGACTAATATAAAGTTAAAATTTCTATTTCTTTCTTTATTGGGAAGGAGAATTTCAATCAATTTATTTTTTTACACAAGTTATGTAACGACTCAAAATATCTAATATCAGTAGTGTAAAGGGAAATTTCTTAGTTTACATATGGATGCAATGACCTTAATTTACAACTTGAGCTAGCCATTTTGAGAGAGAATCTAAGTGGTTACATATGATATGTGCTTGGTATATATAAATAACAGGTGGACATACAACCATTACTATAGAAATTCAGTCAAAACTTAAGCATTAATTAAAGAAAAGTTTTGAACTTAAGTAAATAATTGAGTTACTAATTATGGCCATATTATCAAGTGAGATGTATTCATAAGTAACAGGATTTTATTGGTTAATAAGGGAGAGCTAAAAACAACTCTGAGGAGAATGAGAGAGTAACAAAAGTAAGACAATGCAATAAAGAAAAAGTGAATTAGAAAAGGAAGAGTTGGCATACTTCTCCTAATTTGACTTAGTATTATTCATATAGGAATTAAATACATATAACGCTCGTAGAGTTTACCCCAAGAAGTATTTTTGTCCATAATCTGTATCCCACCCCTTATCACCCTTTTTCTTCTTTTACCTCACTTCATTTGCTCTAATTCGATCTAAACTCACCATTTTCAACCAAGCGACGAGCAAGAGAGGACAAATTAGACAAATACGATTGCTACTTGAAAAAATTATTGGGATAAATGGGTTGGTACTTGCGAGAGTGAAGAAATTGGAGAAATAAGGGATGGGATGCTAGCTATACTTTTCATACGTGCGTTATGTGACTAATTTCATTTGGGTTATTGACGACACATCAATTTTTGGATAAAAATAATAAGCGAATGAAATTTTATAATTTTATAAATATCAATTAAAATATCATACGAAAAATTGCAATGAAGAGTAAACTTCGTAGACGTTGAATATGGGCTGTGACGACGAAGAATATTAAAGAGGGAAAGACAAAAACTTCATTATTTGTGACAACCAAGAATATTATTAAAAGTTGGTCTTGTAGAAATTTAGAGGAAAGACGCAGGTAGTTGCCATGTTGGACTTCCCGAACATTGGACCCACACCCATATATGCGTTATTTTAATGTTACATCAAAAAATAAATAAAAAAAAATGCGCAATGTTGTTATTAGGGGTATTTTTACTGTCATGCATTATATAAATTATACATTTATAAGATATAATAAAAATATAACTCATTTAATGAATTGGTAAGAATTAGTAGTGAGATTTATAGGTAACAAAAATATTTTTTCAAAAATAATAATAATGTATTTAAAACTTATTAAAACTTAAAAAGGGAGATTCTAGATAACCAAAAGTGTTTAAAACTACACTAAACAAAAAAAATATCAAAAAAAATTATATATTATATTTCTCTTTTCGTAAAATTAAAAAAAAAATTGTGTAGTAGTTCAAGTAAAAAATATAATAACTAATTTATGATAGAATTAAGAAGATCTTTTTGATGTACTAAGCACATGTAATTATATTATGTTTTGTTTATGTGTAATATATTGAAGTATTTTTACATATATGTTGGTTATTTAATTTGTTGTGAATTGTTTACATATTAAAGTTGTAGTCTTTTTTATCACTCAGCCACACAGTATTGAATTTGGTAAAATAGCTCGGTGACGAGTCGCCAAATTTAATAGGATATTTTTCCATCGGCTAATCTTTACCAAATTATGTATCTTAGATTAGACAACAAGCTAGTTGTTGAAATATCATACTAAAGGTAGCAATTTGTTCTTGATTTATCGTCAAATTTGGCACTATGTGGCCAAGTAAAGAAAAATTACTAAATCTTTGATTTTTAAACAATTTACAAAAAAAAAAATTAAAAATATTTTAACAAATATTTTAATACTTTGCTCATAAAAGTAGATTGGGGGAGATGTATTGATAATTGTTTGATTACAAAGACTCCTAAAGCGGGTATATATAGGACACAAATTAAACCCTAACATAACAATAATGGAAAGGAAGATAAAGGAAATAAAGAACTAAGGAAATACTCCAGAAATAAAATAAATATCTATGGTATGTTTTGATCAAGGCAAATAAATGGAGTATCTTTGGAAGATCTTGTGGGGTACCAGGAGATACTCACATTGTTAAAGGAGACAATTTATGTCACAGCCAGTGCCCCAAAATAAAGTTGAAAAGAAAGAGATGCAAAAGATTTCTTGTGCATTAGTTGTAGGGAGTTTCATGTATCATAAAGTATGTACACATTTGGGTTTAGCATTCATAGTAAAGATATTTGGTAGATATTTAGATAACCCTATGATATATTTTGAAAAGCAGCCAATTAAAGAGTTGTACGGTATTTAAAGAGAATAAAAAGATTATATACTTATGTATCAAAAATCAGATCAGTTGGAGATCATATGTTGTTCTGATTTCGATTTTAGGATGGAATATGGCTACCAAAATTTTGTCACGAGGCTGCAGATTATGAATAGTATCGAAAGACCACTAAAGATATTTTGTGACGATAAATTAATTGTGCTATATTCGTTAACAACATAATTTTTTTGAAAATCTAAAGCACATAGATATCAAGTTTTTTGTTGTTAAAAAAGATTCAGAGTTGTAGTGTCTACAGAGCATATAAGCACAAACTCCATGATTACGGATCCGTTCACTAAAGGCTTAACACATAAGGTATTTCATGAGTATATTCCGCATATGAATTTTGCGTTATCTGATAATGTGCTAGTTAAGTGGAGTTTGTACTATAAATGCTCTTTTATTTAGACACATATTTTCTACAGAATAAAGAAGATGGTTTATTTTCGTCTTAACTCTGAAGATTTGTTTTTCCTTCCATTGTGGTTTAACATAAAATTTGGAGGGTTAAAGTTGATATCATTAAAGTTGGGCCAGTTGAAAATAGGCATGTCTAAAGTCACATTGCATGTAATTTCCATACTATTCATCCACATTTGATCTATGTTATTAAGTGTATTAGTATGGTGATAATCGTGGTTTAGTCACGACCTTATTGTGATAAAAGCTATAGTAATTCCATTGCTCGTACATGAGATAAACCAGATTGATTAAAGAGAAGTCTAAGGATAAATAGCATACGAATGCGCACTTAAAGAATTCTATAATATAATTGTTTCAGAACTAATATGTAGCCCAAGTGAGAGATTGTTAGAAAATTTATATTTTCTAATTTATGTGGCCAACATATTATAATATTACAATTATATTTGATATTTAAATTAATGGGCTAATTTTTAGTGGTCTAATTAATTTTTAGTTAAGCCCAAAGACTATTCAAATAAATGTGGGCCAAATGTATAGATACCTTATATGGGCTTATTATAGTTTAATGTGAACTCTAATTAGTTTATATATAAAGAAAATATTAGGGTTATGGTCCCAAATATACCAAATCAAAATACGTCTCTCTTCTCTCTATCCGGAAGAGAACCAAAATTCCCATCAAGAAACTAAGGCGATTTGGTTGAGGAAGATCACGTACCCGCTCGATCCGTGTTGTTATTGTAATTGATCCTTGTATTCCACATTTGTTTATCATGGATTCAGGTACGCAATTTCATTATTATATTTTTGATTTTGATAATTTGACATGATGATTTAAGTGATTAAATTACAACAATCAAAACTGCAAAATATACAAGATTTTGTAGCTCTGCAATAAAAGATAATGGTGGCTATAGATAAAAGTGTGTTCAAAGGCCCTCTTCCCATCCTCTCGCATTGTTGTAGAATTATTGCTTGTATCAAAAATAAAATCAACTTCTTTAAGGAATAAGCATCGTGAATCAATCAAATAGAAGAACCACATAAACTATATCCATTACGATCTACTTTAATTCTCTTGAACGCATATCTAGGGAACTCAATTCTTTAATTAAAGCACTTAAATCGTTATAAGAAGATCCGCCTTCCTCGATAGCCTGCTTTGCCTTCTTTTTTAGCTCCTCTGCTTTTCTCCTCATCTCCTTGCCTTCTTCCTCCACCATTATCCTTTTCACCGCCTTCTCCACCACTTCCCTCCTTATTCCCTCGCATGACACTCTACTCCATTCCTTCACCCCAACACTAACCCCGATTCTCAAAACTTCCGTTACCAATTTCTCATTGTAAAATTGCTCCGCGAACACAGGCCAGGTCACCATTGGCAACCCAGCACACACTCCTTCCAGTGTCGAATTCCATCCACAATGCGTCACAAAACCGCCAACTGCTCTGTGATCAAGTATCAAAACTTGTGGAGCCCAACCTCTTATAATTAAGCCCCAACCTTTGGTGCTCTCTTCAAATCCGTCAGGCAACCACGTGTTTTCGTCTTCATTTATGCTTCTTCTCACCACCCATATGAATGGCTGATTAGAAGCTTTGAGCCCCATTGCAATTTCGTATAATTGAGCAACAGAAATGTTGGCTACGGTTCCAAAACAAACATAGATAACTGAATTTGGTTTCTGGGAATCAAGCCATTTCACGCACTCGTGTTCATCAATAGAAGCTTTTTTTCCTCTCATTGCTGTATCTTCAATCTCTTTATTACACAATGACAGAGGTCCTATATGCCACACTTTTCTCTTCAAAACATTTCTGTAGTGATTAGCATAATCTGGTTCAAGCTCGAAGAAGCTGTTCGTGATAACTCCATAGCTCTCTAAATCAGAGCCTCTAACTTGATTTAATAACTCTATGAAATCATTATTAGTATCTTCTCGTTCATGTTGAGGTATCTGCATTTACAATCATCAAAATATTGAGACACACAGTATGTACGTTTTTACTAAATCATAATTCTGCTGCTAATCATGTGCATACATTTCCAACATATTCAATTATATCATCAAACTCAATCCAAATTAATTCTTAATAATGAAATTTATACTCTTTGTATGCTTTGTATGTTTAAATGATTTTTAAATTAAAGTGATGAAAATCTCTTTAAGGATATATGTTTAACATTAAACACATATAACAAATTATAATCGTAAACACAAAATATAGTGTATAATTTTTTTTTAAAACAAAATGATGTGTCATGATTGTTCAAACAACTAAAATATGGTTTAGTCTTGTTGGATGTGCAATTGGTCAAAAAACTACAGCGTGTATAACTTTTTCATATTTTCTCCATAAAAATAATAAACAGAAAAGTAAAATAAGTGTATACAAACTAGAAAATAAACAACCTATATAGACATTTCAAACACTCGTTACTTGACAAATTTCAAACTAAATGACCCACAAAATATAGGTCAAAAAGGTGTGTAAGAGAAAAATCCATTGGTTAGTATTTTAAACAAATTCAGAGTAACTAATTCATGTAATTTGAGTTAGTAAGCCGTGTTTGAAAAAAAAAATCAATTGAGAGCACTGCCCATTTCCTTTTCAACTGTTCACAATATAAGTACCATTTTCTAGGGAAGAGAATTTTAGAAACGACGAAAATACGTGGCGGAACGAAATGAAATTGGCAGAAAAAACAATAATTCGTATTTGTATGGCTTAATTTTGTGTCTAGAGTTTTAGCATGATGTCGTGTCATGTTCATATCCATATTTTGAAATAAAATTGACACGAAATTAGATTTGTCTTGTGTTAATCGAGTCTAATCGTGTTTAAGGAAAAAATACAATTTAAAAATATAAATTGCCACCCCCTTAAGTATTTTTCATCCCGAAATGTTACCTGCACCCGAGGTTTGGACCAGTATAAGACTTACATATTGCTTGACCAAAAACTATCATGTCATATGCTATTAAAATGTTCTACCGGGTATTATTTTAGATCGCGTATGCCACAGCTTCTAGTGTGTATTAAGGATCAATTTGATAATAAGATGGAGAATGGCAGGAAAAATTGTTGATTTATGTGACAAGTTATAAATAAGTTAAGGCTTATGGTAAGATATTCACCAACTTTTTGACATCTTCTATGGAAAAAATTCTTTAGAAAGTAAGGAAGAATATTTTGTTTTCCATAAAAAATATATGCTATTAAATTTGAGCATAAGATAGAGAGTATCTTACCGCATTTTCAACTTATTTTTCAACTTGTCAAACAAATCAATTATTTCTTCTATCGTATTACTTTTTATCTTGTTATCAAATGAAGACTAAGTGAATATATTTTTGCAAGCTTTACCTGGGTTCGAAGAAGCTTAATCTCATGAGGAATAGTAGGTAAAACGAAAGGTTCGGAATCGGATTCCACGTCCTTAAACGGCTTGTACATCCTCATAATCTCCCACGCGCAAGTCGCGAAGAAGCTTGTTCCGTGGAACACCAGCCTTGGGATCCCAAATTTTGAGGCTGCGCGTGTGGCCCACGGGAAGAACATGTCTGCGACGAGGCAGTCGGGCCTCAACACTCCCAGCAGCCTCTCGAGTGGCTCCTGGAGGAGAGCGGTGCCCATGAAGAACTTATTCTGCATCTCATCCGAGGTGCAATGGTTGAGGTTCTCGACTCCTTCCGGAAGGCCAGCAGCTGCAGAGGGGAAGTCGAGGATCTGGAGGTTGATTTCGGAGGAGTTGGAGAAAGCGAGGGAGTTGAGTGGAGTCGTGATGATGGTGGATTTTATGGTGGTGCCGCCTCTGGTATTGGTGGTGGAGAAGAGTTTCGCCATGTCGAGAATTGGGATCATGTGGCCATGGGCCATCATTGGGAAGAAGAAGATATGGAGCTGCTTCTGCTCTTTCCCCATGCTTTTGTTTTCTCTCTCTAGATTTTAAATTTTTAGAGAGAGGGAGGCAAATTTTTTGTGGATTGATTCGTGAGTATTGATCAAAGAAAATGGTATGTATTTATAGGCCATTATTGAGAAATTATTTATGCATATATAAATTGAAAGGTATCATACTCAGTTATGATACTAAATTTCTTTTTTTGCCCATTATTATTATTTTTAGCTAAAGAGTAATTTTATGTCCTTTTCTTCCCATTTCATATTACATGTATGTATATTTGAAAATAAGTTGTGCACACATATATGCGTAAGCCGCTACCTAGTTAACACTAAAAATAAATGAAATGCCATGTTTTTTTAAAAAAATTTAATAAGATACGATGCTCTTTTTACTCTCTAAAAAGGTATTTGGTTACCCCTAATTTACTATAACTTTGCATGAGTATATTCATTCCTTATAAACATTTTATTTAATTTTTATCATCACACAACTCAACTCATATATTTATCAAAAATTATCCATGCGACGAGACAGATACTTAAAAAAAAAAAATCAAACATGATAGATGACAAAGTAAACTACATGTATATATATATATATATATCTATATTATAAAACAAGGATTTTTTGCAACAAAATAATAAATCAATCCAACGTCTCATATTAATCTATATTATAAAATAAGGATTTTTTGTAATAAAATAATAAATCAATCCAACGTCTCATATTAAGTTGCAATTGTGTTAACACTTTTAAACCATTAAATCATTTTTATACTTCACAATAAGATGTCAAATCAACTTAACATTTACGTACACACTAAACATATACACAAATATAACTCTTACATCTCTCTACTTTTCTACAACATTTCTCTCTCATCAAATTTTTAAAAAACTTTTAAATGCCATAACTTTAAATTTACAAATTCAACTTTAATAAAATTTATATATTTGAAATATGTTCATCAACATCTACAAAACAAGATACATTGTGACTATTAAATTATGTATAAAAAAATTCAAGAAAAAGTTATAAAACATTACAAATATAATGGCATATAAAACTTATAAAACATTACAAATATAATAGTTATTGAAAATATACATTTCTCTCTCATCAAATTTACAAATCCATTAATTATTTAAAATATTACACAATGAATAAAAGACAGTGAAATAAAATTAAAAATAAGTGTCCAGCCTACCTCGAATATGGGGTGAATTTTTTTTATATTAGTGTCCAACTTACCTCAAATATAATATTTTTTCTTTTAAATATACCAATAACACCATTACAATATAAAAGGATCGAAGCAATTTTAGGGCGATCTGCCTCGAATATAATATTTTTTTCTCTTTTAAATACACTAATAACATAATTACATTATAAAACGGTCGATGCGATTTCAGGTCTAATTGGACAAGTAAGACAATCATACACATTTTCAATCATAAGTAATACACAATCATACACATCTTTAATCCTCACATTTTTCACGTAATTATATTTTATCTAATTATTATTTTTTATTCTTTTTATCGTGCCGGACGACACGAGTATACCCTAGTATATATATAAATTAGTCATGGAACTCAGTTACTTTTTACCTGTCCAATTTGAAAAAAGCATATATTATTTTTAAATTTTATCATCAAAGAAATAAAATCAAAGATGATAGATGGCAGAGTACGTACACTATATATTTATATAAATTAGTCAAGGAATTCAGTTACTTTCTACCTGTCCAATTAAAAAGTGTATATTATTTATAAATTTTATCATCAAAGTGAGATGCAAGAGCTTCTGCAACGTAATGAAAATATTTAGGCTAAATTTACTATATATTTTGTTAACTTTTGAAGCAGTTCACAGCGAGAAGGGTAAAAAAACAGTAAAAAAAAATTATACGAGTGAAGTATTATCGTATCAGTTGATGTAAAAAAACAACAACAAAACTTAGCCATACGAATGTGGCAAAATTGTATGAGCCATACGAATTTGGCACACTCGTATGATTCATACGATGATGGCAATTTTTTTTATTTATTTTTTTTAACTCTTTTGGTTATACACCGTTTGGTCCATGTTTTCTCTTAATTATATTTTTGCCCCAATAATTCTATAACTCAAATAATCCATGTTTAAAACAAAAAATAAATTTATATGATTTGTATTAAGCATTAAAGAATTAAACTAAGTTCTGATATCAATTGCAAAAGGTTCCAAAAAATGACAGCTTGTTTTAAAAATTATTTCAACATCTATTCATTATGTCTTGCAAGATACCATTATATTTTTTTGAAAATTATTATGATTATTCTTTTGACAAATCATTATTCAAATGGGAAATGATTGTGTTTTTGAAAGTCTTTTTTTCTTTAGACCATGATTATGCCCCATCCGTAGGCTTTGATGTCTTTTGTGTTTTTTGTGTCTTTAAAATGAAATAAATTGCTTAAGGCATTTGCATGCATTCGTGGCATAAACCGGAAAGAAAATTACATCTTCTCATTCTCAGCATTACTCCACTTCTGTTTAATTTAAGATCATTCCCATTCCAAGATTTCTTCAAATCTTCATGTAAGTGTTTTAAAATTTTTATTTCTTTCTCTGAGTATTGTATTTTTTTAAATTGTTCTTATAGTCAAATTTTTTTTCACATAAATTATAATGGATGTTGTTCGTCGAATGTTTGGTAATAAAACAACCAATTGAAGTAAGAAAAATAGAGCGTCTGCGTCTACGTCTATACCTACAGAAAGGTGTGAACCTCCTAGAGGAAGTACTGGTGGAGGCGGTTCATTATGTAGGAGGAGAGAGTCGCCAATAACACCTGGTAGAGCAAGTTCCGCTGAGACATCAAGGAACATTATTGAGCAAACCGAAGTTGAAGATGTCGTGTACACACTTCAAGTTGTGGATGATAATACTGGCGAACGTATTACAAAACAGTACACTCGGTTAGCAAATTATGTTCCTAATAATATTGCTGATTATAATGCACAAGGTAATATATACGACTTACGTGGTAATTGCACTACCTGAAACAGACACTTAAGAGACATACAAATTATGTCTCCTAAGAGCAGATGTATGTCTCCTAAGCCTTAGGCGACATATGGTATGTCTCTTAAGTGATGTCTCTTAAGTGGTGTTGCCTAACATCTTACGCGACATACAAATATAGTATGTCTCCTAAGTCTTACACTTAGGAGACATAAGCAATAGAGTATGTCTCCTAAGTAGTTTACTTAGGAGACATAAGCAATAGAGTATGTCTCCTAAGTGTAACACTTAGGAGACATACTCTATTGCTTATGTCTCCTAAGTGTAAGACTTAGGAGACATACTCTATTTATCATGTCTCATAAGTCAATAACTTACACGACATATAAGAAGCTTATGTAGCGTAATTTGTACACTTATGAGACATACTCTATTGCATATGTCTCCTAATTATATCACTTAGGAGACATACTCTATTTCATATGTCTTCTAATTAGAGAACTTATGAGACATACTCTATTGCGTATGTCTCTTAAAGTCAATAACTTAAGCGACATACGATACTTGTATGTTGCTTAAGTTATTGACTTAGGAGACATATAAACATATGTATGTCGCATAACTCTCTTTGATTAAAGGTATTAATAACCACTTAGGAGACATACTTTAATTTGTATGTCTCCTAAGAAGTTCCAGACCTGCATCATAAATAGACTATATTATTGTGCAGCCACACCTGCACCTTTCTACAAATCAACCTGTATTATAAATTTGATACCAATTCATTCACACAAAAAAATTTCTACAAATCAACCTACAATATAAATTTGATACCAATTCATTCACACACAATTCAATCACACAAAAATAGGCCAAAATTGAAATGAACAAAGTCTAATATTTACAAGCCAAAATTAAAATGTACAAAGAGTCTAATTACAAGCCAAAATTTAAATATAGAACAAAAATACCATAAGCCTAGCAATAGAGAGAAAAAAAAGAAGCCTATATATAAAGATGCAAAATAGTCTATAAATAAAGTCTATCACTAAACCTCTCTTGGTCTACCACTACCTGTAGGAAGATTCGCCATCATCGACGATACTAGATCCCGTACCCGCGCCTCCATCGCCTCATCATTTGCTTTCTGTCGCGCCTCATCGTTTGCTTTCTGTCTCGCTTCCATTGCCTCAAGCTCCGCTTTCTGTCGCGCCTCAAGCTCCGCAATCCTTGCATCTTGCTCCGCGATCCTTGCATCTTGTTGCTCGATCCGTGCCGCCATCTGGAAGTTTATCTGCACCGACTCCATAGGACCTCTCTTCTTCGGCTCCTTGACGACAGAGCTCCCGAACCCTCGGATCTTAATCCCTCTCGAAGAACCGATCTCACTCTCTATGATACGAATCTCTTCGTCAAGAGGGAGCTGGATCGAACACTCCGATCCTTCCTCGGTGGTAGGCCGATCAGCCATCATCTTCGCCACAGCCTCATTGGTGGCGGCTCTGACTCTCGCCTGCAAATAACAATAATATATAAGTAAAGTGTACAGGTTAAAAGTTAAAAGAGAATGTACTAGTGCTGAAATTGAATAACAATCCAAATTAAAATAATTGAACTCAACATCAAACAAAATTCATAAATAAACCTCATGAAAATATCAGTTAACATCTCTTCACAGTTTATTGAAGTATAAGAAAACATTTATAATTCACAAATGAAATTAATGCACGGAGATGGATGAATGAGAAAATCTCTAAGAATACTAAGAATTTTATCAACATAATTCAGTGAGCGGGTATCCGCATTACAGATGACACACCTTTCTAAGTTTCTCGTCTTTTCACTTTATTTTATTTTATTAGTAGAGAATTGGGTTTGTCAAGTTTGGATTAGAGCATTGAACTTGTAGTGTTATCTCGCAAGTCATAACATGAAGAAAAACTAATTTAACTACTTAATATCTTTTGTATTGTTGATGTGAAGCAACGACAGATTCTGTGGAACACTAAACTAAGAAAGTTATTTCAATTTGGTGCTTAGCTAGTTTCTACCTTTTCAAATATAATGTAATAAAAGAAATGTGTCATACTCGTGCTAATGCAACTTTATATTTTTTTTCTTCTAAATCGATATATATAAAAGTAAAGTGTACATATATAGATAAAGTAAGCATAACTAAATAATACCAAAAAGTAAAGTTTAAATGTTTTTACCGTTCTCTCGGGATCGGTGGCCGAATAGGCGTCCATATAGGCTTCCAAGTGAGGGGCCACTTTGCCATCGGTTCTTTGCTTCTTCGCCAAATGAGCAAATGAAACCTTCCCAGCGGTGTGGTCTTTTTTCTTCTCAGACTTTCGGGCCTCAGACATTTTCTCCCACATATACATCTATATTATAAGACATATTTTATCAACATTGTTTTATCATATTATTCAACTCAATAGATAGTTCATATTTGTTTATGATTAACAAAAACAATTTCAACCCTTAAATATATTTTTAGAATGTCAAATCATTAAACATCAAATCAATTCTACATTTATACACAAATTTATTAATTTTCTCGACTCTCTTTTATCTTCCACATGAGTAATACCTAGTACACATATATGTTAAGTATACATATAAGTTAAAATCATATCCTAATAATTGTAAGTTAAATTCAATTCAATAAAACATAAGAAAATACCTTATTGGACTGAGAGTTGAAGTGGGCGCAAAGGGACTCCCACTGTTCAGGGCGGTGGGCGAACTCGATCGGAACGGGACCGCCCTTATCTTTATCCCACTCTTGCTTACAGTCGTGCTTCCATTGCCGAAAGCGCCCGGCAATCTTCGTTTCAATCCACTCAATGAGGTTATCATCATTGGGATCAATGATATAACTCTCCTTCAAAACAAAACAACAAAAACATTAGTCTAAATCAAAAAAAAAAAAAAGTTAACAAGAATGTCTGTAAAATAAAGTGCACTTACTGATAAGTAGTCGAACACTATCATCCTCGACTCCACGGGCATGTTGCTATAGTTAAGGCACGTCATCGGGATTCGGTCCCTCACGCATGATCCAATGTCCAATACCACCCTCCCCTCAAGGTCTTGATTAGGAATCCCTCGCACCTCTGGGTCGTAGATGAGCACCGACCTCCCTAGGGAACGAACAATCGACGCCGTCTTCTTTCCCGTAACAACACCTCTTTTATTCTTCTTTTTGCCATCATCTCCGGTGGTGGCCCCGCTCTGCGTACCTACATATTAGAACATGCATACTAATTAGTCAATCAGATACATATGTATAATTACGATATATAATTAAAAAATCAAAAACTTTACCTGATGGTTGCGCTTGCTGTTGCGATCGAATACTACGTACAGGCGCGGCCGTGGTGGTTGCGTTGCTGTCCGTAGTAGAACAGGCGGTGACCACCAATGGCAACGCTGGCGAGTCCTGTTGTGACGACGACGACGAGGCAATGGGCAAGGGGTTCTGCAACGCCAACAGTCGATCCTTGATTTGCTGGCGACTGTTAGGAATAGCACTAGTCCTGATCGGAGGCATCGTAAACTGAAATAAATAACACAAACACAACTAACTCTTCATTAAACTATTCAAAAACTGCACTAAAATAACTTACAAAACATCATTGAGTTTGGATTCCATAAAAGCCACATTGTTTGTTAATGTAGATATATATTAATGGTTCTTATGATAACTGCACACATTTGTTTCGAAAAAGTATGAACGACGATTACTTGACACATAATCATCTCAGAGAGCATAAATAAACAATATTGGTGTGTCACTATTACTTTTTAATTGGGAAAAAAATTGGCAGACGAGCCATACATCCTTAACTTATAACGTATTACCTAAATTATTATGAGTTTATCGATACCATAACACTCGCACATTCAAAAGTAAATTTCAGAAGCTGTTTAAAAAAAAAAAAAAAAAAAAAAAAAAAAAAAAAAAAAAAAAACTAATTCCAAGCTTTGAAGTTGGAACTGAATTAAAATCAAATTCTTTGGAACTGGACTCCAAGGTTTAGTATAATATTAGTGGTTCATGTACAGATAGAATAAACTGGTCATTGTAGACAAATTAAACATAAGATAATCATTGTAGACAAACTGGTCACTGTATATATGCTTCACTAATAACTTAAGCACTCATGAGATCTAAAACAAAATAAAGACCGATGCTTCACAGCTGCCTTCATGTTGAATGTCTCTTCACCGTATCGATCCCAAGTAGAAACCCCCGTCTCCCACAATATCTTAAGCTCATCGATTATCGGTCTCATAAATACATTGAGACACTTTCCTGGAGACTTGGGGCCGGATATTAACAGCACTAGCATGTTAAACTCCTTCTTCATACATAAATGTGGCGACAAATTATAAGGCATTACAATAACAGGCCAAGCGCTGTAAGGAACAGCCGTAGACCCATAGGGACTGAACCCGTCGGACGCTAAAGCGAGGCGCACGTTTCTGAAGTCGGACGCAAATTGCGGATGTAACCTGTAAATATATAAATAAATAAGTAAATAAATAAATAAATAAATATATATACATTTATAAATACCTGTCGAAATGCTTCCATGCTTCCCCATCTGCTGGGTGTCTGAGCAAATCAGGATCTGTTTGGGACCTTTCCCCGTGCCATCGCATTTCCTTTGCAGTTCGTTTAGACATATACAAACGCTGCAACCTCGGCGTCAAAGGAAAGTACCGAACAGTCTTCCGGGCAATCTGCTTACCACCGCTCGTGTCTTCTTGTTCCCATCTCGACTCACCACAAATAGGACATTGATCTAGATCTACATACTCTTTGTAAAATAAGGAGCAACCATAGTAACATGCGTGGATGATCCTATAACCCATGCCTATTTTCTTCAGTTTCTTTTTTACAACTGCATATGACTCGGGGTACTTGTTTTCTTTAGGTAATAGATAATTCACTTCCGCTGTCCATTTATTGAAGCTTGTGTCTGCCATATTGCAACTATGTTTCAACTGCATTGCTCTAAGCATCGCGGTCAACGCAGTTTCTTCACAATTCTCGTATAGTGGAGTCATTGCTTCATCTAAAAGACACTGATATGATAACATATTTTCTTTGGCAACAGGGTCTACATGAACTACAGTGTCATCGACAGGGAGATCGTACGACTCTTGAAATGAAAAAGCATCTTGCACAAATGCTATAGTCGGGTTACTCAAAGGATCGACATTGTTACTTGAAGACGCCCTGTTCTGTTCTATTTCCAGTATTCTTTGCGATGTTGAAGCTATGTCTAAAACTTCACCGTGTAGGTGCCATACAGTATACAATGGTATTATACCATCATTGATCAAGTGATTATATATATCATCCAAGCTAAGTCGTGCGCCCATGTTGAAACACCTTTTACAAGGACATGGATACAATCCGGTCGCACTATTGCCATTCGCTCGTACAAACGACAAGAAATCCATTACCCCCACAACGAATTGGGGAGAACCTCTTGAGCATTTCATCCAACTCTTATCCATTTTCACTTTCGTATATATCATAAAACAATATTAGAAATTTATAAATTTATACTATAAATACAAAGTTTATCAACAACTAACAATAATAATAGCTATATTTTCAACACCAAATATACATTTTTTACACTAATATCAATATTTATATTATTTTAAACATTTAAATATATTTTTTAACACTAAAAATCTAGAAATTTATAAAATAAACATAAAAAATTATAAAAAATAATGATAATATGAACCTAGTGATCAAATAAAGTCAACAACTAACAATAATATGTTATTTTCAACACAAAACATACATCTTTTACACTAATCTCAAAATTTATATAAACACAAAAATTTGTTAAAAATTAATATGAATAAGAAGTAGTATACCTATAGATCAAACAAAGCCTTTGATGAGGAAAATGATGTTGATTTGCAACTTGAAATCGCCAAAATCGCCTAAAAATCACCCAAAATCACTCTAAAAGCTTAAATCCCGAAAATGGAGAAGTTACTGCTATTTTAAAGAGGAATAGGTTCTTAGGCGACATATTATCTTAAGTATGTCGCCTAAGATAAGACAGTCAAACCAAAGTGTCGGTGGTAAAAAGAACTTAGGCGACATACAATTAATGTATGTCTCATAAGTGAGCTCTTAGGAGACATACAATTAAGTATGTCTCCTAAGATAAGTCAGTGAAACCGTTCGTACAAAAGTGTCGGTGGTAAAAAGAACTTAGGCGACATACTAAGTTTAAGTCTCCTAAGTGATACTCTTAGGCGACATACGGAGTATATATGTCTCCTAAGTGATACTCTTAGGCGACATACTAAATATATGTCTCTTAAGAGAGAAACTTAGGAGACATACTTAATTGTATGTCGCCTAAGTTTCCTTTTTACAACCGGCCTTTTTTAGATCTTACTTAGGCGACATATAAACTGAGTATGTCTCCTAAGTATATTTCTTATGAGACATAGTATATGTATGTCTCCTAAGAGGCACTATTAGGAGACATACTTAGTATATATGTCTCGTAAGTAAGTACTTAGGCGACGTATTAATTGTAAGTCTCCTAAGTAATACTCTTAGGAGACATACGGAGTATATATGTCTCCTAAGTAAATACTTAGGCGACATACTAAATGTATGTCTCTTAAGAGAGAAACTTAGGAGACATACAGTTAGTATGTCTCCTAAGATGTGTCTTAGGAGACATACCCAATAGAGTATGTCGCCTAAGAGCATATTTGGTGTAGTGTTGGGCGGGCGCAAGTAAAATTTATCGGAAAGTTATTACAAATTACCCTGAAGTTAAACGCGTTATTGATCTAACTGGTTGGTCTCAACTTTGGCACATCGAGATGCCTAAATGAGACCACAAAATTGTAGCAAGTGCTTCCACATGATTAATTTTTTTTTTTGCAAGCTTTTCAGCCTTCCTCCCTATCAGTCGATCGCCCAGCGATTCAATATCAATAGGGGATGAATCATCACATAAGTTTATAGATGATGACCCACCATGTTCAGGACCAAATCATGAATGTTGAGTATTTTGAGACGTTGTCGACAAATCATACTTTTTGTGATACTTCAGAATTTGGTAATATCGATCAAATGTAAATTGTTTACCCTTCTGTGACAGGTAAGCTTGTCGTGCCATATTAATTTGTGTTGCAGTTAAAAAAATGAATTAATTAAATGAACTAAATTAAACTATAGTTTATTTATATATATAATTATGTATATATATAAAACAAAAAAATTGCTTACCAAATCCATTTCATTTGTTCCACTAGCTTGATGTTGTATATCATGTGAAAGTTTTCCAACATACAACACAACAGATTTATTAATATAAGAGAAGCATGACTGGAGAGATCCTGAGGGTCTTTCATAAACAATCCCAGGTTGTTTGTGATATTCAATTGCAATAGCATCCCAAAATCTATCAATTATTTGAGAACTTCCAACTATGGCATTTTTACTTACAGTAATATATGATTGGCATAATGCTTCATCTTCATGTGGAGACATATTTGTTCCACGCACACGATTTGCCATTTTGAACTTGTACTAAATTTACAAAGTTCTATCTAACTTTGTTTTTTTTTCCCTCACCTCTTTTTTGTTATTCTACTACTGGGAGAAATGTTGCAAACAAGTGAGGAAAAAAATGGTGTGCAAGACTTGATTTTATAGATAAAAAAAATTGGCACTTAAATAATACAAAAACAATAATTGGTTTAAAATAGACACTTTAATAACTTATTTACAATTTCACCCCCTAAAGTTAAAAAGTTAACTTTAACTTTAACATCATCCAAAGCTAGCAACGGTAATATGAAAAAAAAAATTAATAATAATTAATGGGTCATACGAATGTGTGTCATTCGTATGGGTCACACGAATTTGACACACTCGTATGACTCATACGAGTGACACACATTCGTATGATTAAATTTTTTTATTTTTTTTATACGAGTGTGCTAAATTCGTATCATTCGTACGACTCTCCCAAATTCGTATGACTAAAAATTAGTGAAATGGTAAATTTGGCCAGTCGGTACCCTACCTGTCAAAATTTTAACCTACCTTTCTCTCCGGTGTGAACGGGGTAGAGTAAATTTATCAATTTACCCTACCTGATACAGATGCTCTAAAAGTAGCATGATTTTATGAGTTAAAAAATGACTCGGGAATTGACGTAAACGAAAAAGAAGAAAAGGAAGACTTGACTAGCTATTATGCGGACTTGGATGCTTCTTCTCCTTTCACTTAGTATTATTGGGACTTGATTCATCTTTATTATTATTTTAGTTTAATTTTTTTTTGAAAGCTTATTTTAGTTTAATTTTAATTAATAAGATTTAACTTAAAACTTAAATAAATGACTTTTTTATGATCTAGATATATAATGATTAAAATTGTCTTTTTTAATGTGGTGATGACATGTGTCACTATTAAATACATTCTTTAGGGACTTTTTGATCTCTTTTCGATATGATAAACAAGAATTGCTTAGAAATTCGATTTGGTGAGGATAGTAAAATTTGGGGACTTTTCGATCTCTGTATAATGTTGTGGTTGGACTCATTGCGTATTGTCATTTTAGTATCCCTGGTTTAGATTGAAACTTTTTGTTGCTTAGTGTAAATGTTGACCTTGAAGATCTTAATCTTATTTTGATAATAACAATAAATCAATCATGTGTAATTTAACATGTGTGTTGAAGTAATTATAGCTACATTTCAATGATTATCATACGTTGACCAAAACTGATCAATCCAAACCGAGATCATTCCTCTACAAGCGTTGGACTAGACATGAAGATCAATCTCATCGCAATGCAAATCCATGAAGTTCAAAAGATCAAGGATTACATGCAAAAATTTCAAGACAAAAGCTTCAAGTGAAAATCAAATTGAAGAAACAAATCGAAACATTCAAAGACTCGTAAATTCGATATTTGAGTGAGTGCTTAGGATTTGTGTAAAGTTTCTCATTTGATTATTTATATAGCTCATGTATATTGATATATCATTCTTAGATTGATCAAAACAAAGTTTGAATCAAAATCATTTCAAAATATCATTCTAGCAAAAATCGGTTTTGAAATAAATTCATATTAAATTCAAATTATCATATTTTTAGTTTTTCCAAAAATAGGTGTCCTAGGAACTTATTTTTAAGGTCTCCAAAGCATTAAAATTGATTTTGGAGCTTATATGCAAAAGTGTAAAAATTGGAATTTTGGTCTGATGGACAGAGCCCACTAGTCGACTGATGGATTGTGACTCAGCCGACTAAAGGCCCATCAGTCGACTGATGCTCCAGAATATAGCTGTTGGATTTATGATTTTTTACCATTTTTGGTACCAAACTTCTACCAAACCTCAAAAACGGCTATATTACTTTTAGGACTATATATACACTATCTAAGACACATTTTGAACACCTTGAATCACTCTCATACTCTATACTTCATCTATCTTCAATATAAAAAGATTCAATAAATTATCTTTGATCAATCATTATCTATTTGAGTTATAAATCTTGATCAAACAAGTAACTTTAGTGTGAGCTTCAATTGTATCTCTTAAACACTTTAGAGTTGTTGTTCATTGGTGTGAATCACCAAACAATCTATATTCAAATTGTGAGAGGTAAATCTCATAAGAAAACAAGAAGATAAATTCTTGTTTAGTTTTTGTGAGATGTAAATCTCATAGATTAGCAAGAGGGATTATTGTGAGAGTATTGTGGTATAGCAATACTTATAGAGTATAGTGAGACAACAACACTTGTAAAGGTTTGATCTTCACTCAGAAAAAGATTAGAATTAGTGAAACTTCTCAGGGAACTAACTGAGCGCGGACTATGGTTTGGTAAACTAAAACCGTGAGGACAACAATCCTTGGACTTCCAATTGGTTTATTCTTTCTAACTCAAGCTCCTTATTTGATTGCATTTATATTTATTGATTGCTCTTGGGATTGATTGCTTGATTATTTATTTGCTTGCATTCATTGATATACTTGTTTAGCTAGTTAAATTGCTTAAACATTTTGAAAAAGTTTTTAATTCCACATTAAGTTTTTAAAACCCTATTCACCCCACCCCTTTAGGGTTGAAATCTTACCAACAGTAAACTTGGTCAGCTACCGATTTGACTTTGATTTTAGTATTTACACTACACTTCAAAATGAAATATGCCAATTTTACTTTGTTACCATTTGCAATACAGATGACGTTACAAATAAAGATAACAATTCATATATTTATAAACAAAGATCACCAAATTTTGAAAAATGGAACCCTAGTTATTTATCTTATCATAAAAGGAATTTTTAAGCTTTTATGTAAAAGTTATCATAAGTTATATACATCATGACTTCAATTCTCTTAAATGCATATCCAAGGAACTCAATTTATCAAAGTTATATCCATCATAATCTACTTCAATTCTCTTGAACGCATATTTAAGGAACTTAATTCTTCAATTAAAGCACTTAAATCATTCTAAGAAGATCCGCTTTCTTCAATAACTTGCTCCACCTTCTCTTTCAGCTCCCTCGCTCTTCTCCTCATTTCCTCGCCTTTTTCTTCCACCGTTATCATCTTCACCGCCTTTTCCACCATTTCCCTCGTTATTTCCAAGCCTGCCACACTATTCCATTCCTTTACTCCGACACTGACCCTAATTCTCAAAACCTTCGTCACCAATTTCTCATTGTAAAATTGCTCCGCAAACACAGGCCAGGTTACCATTGGCAACCCAGCGCACACTCCTTCTAGTGTTGAATTCCATCCGCAGTGGGTCACAAAACCGCCCACTGCTTCATGATCAAGTATCAACACTTGTGGAGCCCAACCTCTTATAATTAGCCCCTTCCCTTTGGTTCTCTCTTCAAATCCGTCAGGCAACCACGCAATTTCATCTTCATTTCTGCTTATCCTCACCACCCATATGAACGGCTGATCAGAAGCTTCGAGGCCCATTGCAATTTCATATAATTAAGCAACAGAAATGTCGGCCACGCTTTCGAAACAAACATAGATAACTGAATTATGTTTTTGGGAATCCAGCCATTTCAAGCACTCACGTTCATCAATGGCAGCTTTCTTTCCTCTCACTTCTTTATTTTCAATATCTTTATTACACAATGAAAGGGATCCTATATGCCACGCCTTTATTTTCAAAATATTTATGTAGTGATTCGCGTAATCTGGTTCAAGCTCTAAGAAGCTGTTCATGATAACTCCATAACTTTCTAAATCAGAGTTTTTAAGTTGATTTAATAATTCTGTGAAGTCATTGTTAGTCTCTTCTCGTTCATGTTGAGCAATCTACATTTACAGCCGTCAAAATATTGATGCTCGCAGTACACTAATATTAAAACTAAATTATGAAAAATGTCACATTTTATCGAATTATGTTGCTAATCTCATCTATACATTTCAAACATATATTAAATTATTTCAAACATATATTAAGGTAAAAATGATGACGTGGCATCTAGACATCGTCTAGAAGACCCTATAGATGTAGAAAATCACCCTCACAATGTCTTTCCCTCTTTTTGACACATCACCTTCATGATCATTATACATGGTTGTATTGGAGATGGTTTTTTTAACTCATTGTCTATATATCCTACGTGACACTCCATTTTTCTCGAATTCATGGTTACATAGGAGATGCTCTAATAGTTATGGGCAGAAAAATACACTTCATGTGGCAGGCTTCTAGTAAGAACTCAAATTCTTAGCCAATCAATTTGAAAATGATTGTTCAAATTAAAACATTGGTAACCGTTCTCATGTTTAACATTAATCCTATATAAGAAATTATTATATTAGACACAAAATATAATAGAAAAGTTTCTAAACATTTTTTTTTAACAAGATTAGTCAAACAATAAAGTGGTTTAATCTCGTTGGGTGTAATTTCCAGCTTCTGGTCAATAAATTGTATTTTTGTAACAACTTTTAGTATCCTCGCTATATAAAAAAAAAAAAAAGGAGAGAAGCAAAAAAATTAATGTAACCAATACAAATATGTATGGATCGGGTAGAGATCTTAGATTTGAATCTCACTAAGAGGGTTTTTGGGTGGATTTTTATTGTTTGTACGTAGTTAAAATGGAGTCTTATATCTCCCTTTTAAAACAAAAAAATATGTATGGATCCACAATGTAACCAATACAAATTCTAATACATTATTCATGCTATTAATCTAGTCACTTAAGTTGTCGTTACTTGACATATTAATTCCAAATTAAAATGACAAACAAAATAGCTAAAAGTAGGATAAAATTGCAATGGTTAGTTTTTTAGATAGACTCACACTAACCAATTCACTTTCTAACATATAATTTGAAATATTAAATCGAAAGCACTAGTACTTTTTATGACATTTGAAATTATAAAAAGTTGAAAAAAAAAATGAAGATTTTTCCATATTGCTTGACCAAAACTAGCATATCATATGCTATTAAAATGTTCTATGGAATATATAGTAGTTTAGACCCCGTGTGTCAAATGTTCCAATGTATATTTTGTGAATATATTTTTGCGACTTTTACCTGAGTTCGAAGAAGTTTAATCTCATGAGGAAGATTAGGCAAAATAAAAGGCTCGGAATCCGATTCTACATCCTTAAAAGGCTTGTACATCCTCGTACTCGCCGACGCGCAAAGCGCGAAGAAGCTTGTCCCATGGAACACCAGCCTTGGGATCCCAAATCTAGAGGCTGTGCGTGTGGCCCACGGGAAGAACATGTCTGCTACGAGACAATCTGGCCTCAACTCTTCCAGCAGCTTCTCAAGCGGCCCCTCTAGGAGGGCGGTGGCCTTGAAGAATGTAATCTCCATCTCGTCCGAGGTGCATTGGTCGACGTTCTCGACTCCCTCCGGTAGGCCAGCGGCTGCAGAAGGGAAGTTGAGGATCTGGAGGTCAATTTGGGAGGAGCGGATAGAGGTGGAGAAAGCGGGGGCGTTGAGTGGGGTGGTGATGATGGTGGATTTTACAGCGGCAGTGGTGGTGGAGGAGAAGAGTTTGGCCATGTCGAGGATCGGAATCATGTGGCCGTGTGCCATCATGGGGAAGAAGAATACGTGGAGCTGCTGCTGCTTCTGTTGTTGTTCCATTGCTTTAGTTTTCTCTCTCTAGATATTTGAAATTTTAGAGAGAGAGAGAGAGAGAGTTTGTAGTTTGTGGGAGAGGAAATTTGTTTTGAGTTGATGATTCAGGAATACGGTTTTGTTTATATGCTGTCACTGAAGAATTTTAATTTTTATTTAATTTTTTTTTAAACATTAGCGGTGTAAATATTTATGCTTTGAGAAGATATATTTAGTTACACATAATATATTATAAA
Organism: Lonicera japonica; assembly: GCA_021464415.1. Taxonomy (NCBI): domain Eukaryota; kingdom Viridiplantae; phylum Streptophyta; class Magnoliopsida; order Dipsacales; family Caprifoliaceae; genus Lonicera; species Lonicera japonica. The sequence continues at coordinate 28,895,438 of CM038471.1, read as the reverse complement.
CTTAATTTCTGCATTTAATTCCAAGTGAAATATTTAATGCAGCTGAGTAAGATCAAATTCATGACATTGTTATTACAAAGATCAATAGTGCTTAAGTATAATGAAGTTTCGAATAGCATGCTTGACTTTGGGTAATTAATTAATGTGCGAGATCTTTATAAATGCCTACTAATATAAAGTTTGAACAACTATTACATTGTTTTGGGAAAAAAAAAATTCAGTCAATTTTTTTTTTTCAAATAATATGATGATTTTTCATGTACAAATGATGATTCTACAAT